>JAPMOR010057144.1:591025-620218 GCA_026543865.1 Argiope aurantia
ATATATATATATATATATATATATATATATATATATATATATATTTGGTTTGTTTTTCCTATTAACTTGATTTTTATACTTTTGTATCAGTTCATCTGTGTTTTAGAAGTAGCTGCATTTGCGCTCTCTAAATACTATGAAGTTTTTACCAAAACGATTTCAGAAACTGTTTTGTTTTCGTTTTCAAACTTTTCTTACTTTAGATTGGTTACTTATATATATATATATATATATATATATATAGTTTCCCGTTTCTTATATTGACTTCTATAAGATATTTTTGCTTCCCAAACTCCAATTAGAATTAGAATTAATTAATAATTAACAGTTGTGGATACACAATACTTCAAATCTTACCGTTTGGCACATATATTTAAAGACTGTTTGAATATCCTGCTCTAAATCTAGTTAACATATATTGATAGTAGAAGAAATATAAATTTTTTCAGCTGATATTGACAGCTTAAGAGATAAAATTTTAACTTAAAATCTAAACAATTTTAAACGAAAACAAAGTTAAAATTTTATTGTTCATAGATATTTAACATTTTTATTAATTTCTGATGCAATGACAAGTAAATGTCTTTGCATCAACTGCTGTTGAAAATAGAATTCTAATAATTGAACATTTCAAATACTTTTCATGAAATAAAATGCAAGTGCACTCATAAAAATAACCATATTTTTTTAAAAACATATTTGATTGCGTTTATTTATTTATTTTGTTGAAATATTCTTGGTTTTCTGTAAATTTTGGAACATAACCATTACAACTATGATTCATACCTTTAATGTTCAATCAATATCTGCAATTCAGTATTTGAATTTTAAACCTTAAATTATATATATGACAATCCTGATCCACAGGAGAAAAAAAAATGCATGATTTCGAGAGGCAGTGAATTAGACAGTAAGCTTTTAACAATTTTGACATAAAACAATAACAGTTTTGATAGGCGGTATTAAAAAAAAATTTTTAGTGCTCACATATTAAAAAAAGCATATTTTGAAAAATAAAAATAGATGTGAAAATGTCCGTAGAAAAAAATATAACTTGAACAATGGCAAAGACGCGGGATATACTGGCAATTAAACAGTAAAATAGGCTTAGTATTTCAACGGAGGGGAAAGATATCATTATAATCTTTTAACTAATTTTGAAATTATGATTAAAATAAGAAAAATAGTCGTTTGGAAATGAAATTTATGAATCTAGTTAAAAAAAATCTTTTAATTTTTAAAATGGTGTAAAAGTTATTTTTGTGCTATTTTATGCTCTGAAGCAGAAAAAAACACAAAATTATTCTTCCATCATTTCTCCCCTTTTAGCAATCTTTTAATACTGCAATTTATCCTTCTATGTATAAGAAATATGAGTGTCAAATTTCGTTTGCATCCGTCAAGGTGTAAGGTTCAAATAAAAAAGCGGGCATTCATTCTAAATTTAGGTATTTGGGAATGCTTTGGAAATTATGTAATTAAATATTTTATTAATATCTCAAATTCAAAATTTTAATTTCACAATTGTAAAAAAAATCCTTAAGAAATTCAGAAAAATAAGTATTCTTTTTGAAATATGCATAAAAATATAATTTATATAGAAGGAAAGAAGTTTCCTTTCATAGACCCATGCTATTTACGGAATTTCAATTTCTTTATTTTAAATTTAACAAAAGAGTTTATATACTTTGGGTTTTTTTTCAATTAAATAATTAAAACATTATAAAAAGTTAAATAAATAACTCAGAAATATAAAATATCTGACAATTTTTTGTATGAATTTTATCCTTGCTCTTTTGTAACTTTATTATATTTTGTCAAGTTACTAGCTTACAATTTATTTAGTATCGTAATAACTAATGTTTAATAAAAGTATTTGCTAAATTTAAAAATTATGAAAAAGCAACAAATTTCGTTTTCATTTCCTTTCAAAGAGCTAATAATAAATCTAAGCATTCTGTCTACTTCTGTAAAGATAAAATCTGTAATTAAAAAGAGTGAAATTGTTTCGATTATAACTAAATTTATTTTATTCCAGTAACTTAACGAATCAAATGTTGTAGAAGAAATCCATTGAGAAGATGTAAAATTGTAAAGATTTTGAATGAATAGTAGAATAAAAATAATATTCGTACCGGAATGTGTGTGGAAATATTAAAACATAATACAAAGTAGAAAAGTATTAACGAATTGTTTTTGTGCCACACTAGAGATAATATTACAACAATAAATTGACATCCAATCACTAATATTATCGAGATAAAATATTTTTGACAATCATGTAAATATGCACTAACTAGAAACATATTTTATGTATTCTATTATTTTCTACTATTTCACAAATTATTTGAGTCAAAAACTACTCTATTATTTAATTTGGTTTTAACTAAACCGCGATGAAAACAAGTCAAAATTATAATAGTTCTTCTCCATTCAGTAGAACTGAGCTTTCATGCATTAAAAAATTCTCTTAAACATAAGTTCCATACAATCATTTATTTCTTGCAGAAATAAAATAAATCACTTACTTTGAGAATGGTTTTAACCAGCATATTCTGAAAACGGTTTTCTATCTTCCCTCTGTGTTCTATCCATTATAATCAGAACAACTTTATAATAGAAAATGATTATTTTAGAATAAGCGAACACTTTTAAACGCACAAATTCATTTTTAAAAGAACTGACGGAATCGTTTTCAAATAATCCGTATAGTATTGTTCGTTTTTTTAAAAAATAATAATTTTTTTTTCAACAGCTGCTGAACGGAAATGAAAAAGAAACAAATAACAAAAATTTTGATTTATGTAATAATGCTCATGTCACCCAGAACAATATATGCGTGTGTGTGTGTCAAACTTAAGTAAAAAAAAAAAAATCCTCTTTTTTTTTCTTTTTTTTCACTGAATCATCATTTATTTCTCATTTTATTTATGTCTCACATTAATGTGAATTAAAATTGGTTCAAAAGTCGCCAAATAGAAAATACTTATAAATAAAATAATTAAATCTTTCTTTCCAATAGAAATCTAAATTACTGAATAGATTTTCGTCAAATTTTGTTCAGAAACACTATAAAGCATAAAGAAAATTTTGTGATAAAATTAATTAAGAACTAACTTTATTTTTTCATTAATTAAACATTATGTTTAACGCAAGTAAATAATATAACAGGAACAGTATTTGTATATTAAACTGAATTAAAAATGACCAAAACATAGAGAAGAGAAATATTTGGAAAAGTTATTTATTTATTACCCTTTTGATGTCGAAAAATGTCTTTTTGGTTTCAAAACTGTTTTTAGATTTCCTGTTACTTAAAAATTGCTTCTAAAGTTGGCAACTTGCTTTTAATGGATGATGAAAATGTAAATTCACTATTCAAAAGAGCTGATTATGATTAAATTTCGCATTTTTCTTTAAAAATTATTAGTAACGTATGAAAGATAAAATTAGCTTTCTGCTATAAAAATAAAGTATGAAACAAATTAGCTTTAAAAATTGTTTGGACTTTGAAACGTTTCGAGTGTTACAAGTTCTTATAATTCTTTGATACTATTGATTCATTCATTTTAATTTAAAATAAAGATGCAGATTATAGCAATGCTTTTTTGTAACAACAATTTACATAAAAAGTAGTTTACATTAAAAATTGCTAAACATAACTTCAGCAGTGATTTGATATGCAATTCTTTAACTTTTGTTATAGAAATTTTTTTAAACTTTTTTAGCACTCCAGATATTGCTCACAAAAATTGATATATAAAAATAACTGTAATTAAGTTTTTTCACAATTATTTAAATATTTAATGCTTTATTAATAAAAAAGAATATAATTTCAAAGGAAAATAAATTTATCTCTAGGAATGAAATTACTCTAGCTGAAACATGAATCTTTAGATTAATATTTAGCATTATACTTCTCGTCTTTGACAATCAGATGATTGTCAAAGACGGGATAATATTGATTGTATTTAATTTCATTTAAATTTCTTTTGCATTATATCTTGCTCATGATTGCGTCAACAGATATTTTTAAGCATTAAATTGCCACAAAATCAAAATCTTGTTTTCTTAATGATCTTATACAATTCTGTTCATTGATTATATAAACCATCTAATGGAATCATGTCCTATTACAACATATTTGCCTTGCGAATGTGATTTTTCCAATTCATCTAACCTTCAGAGTACTTCACTTTCTTATTTCACAAGTAAATTACACGAAAGAATAAAATTTTTCTTCCTAAGTTTTCAGCAACGGAAAAAAATCACGGGATAGAACATTTAAATCCTAATTAATTTCCAAATTTTTATTTTAAATTAGCGCATATTTTTTATTCTAAAATGCTCGCTTATTTCCTGATGCAAATCTCCCTTTTTTTCATTCAATTATTTCTTTATTTTTAACATGTGCTCTAGGAAATTGCTGACGCTTTAGTTTCTCCGCTCCGAGCGAAGGAATAAAAATCTCAAGCGCTTACGATATAACTTCAAAGATGATTAAAATTTCTCTTTCCTAAATTGGCACATGTCAAAAAGATTCCTATCAAAATCTCTCAGGGAAAATTGCCCCGATGGGAAAATTTTCAAGCACTTTCGCTCTTGTGTTCTGGTACGAACAGACCTACGGTTCCCTGTTCACAAAACGTATCCTTTCGTAGAAAAATGAATTAAAATTAAATTCTAAATTTATCTTCTTTTCGGTATTTGCAAAATTATGTTGTATATATATATTTCGCGCAATAATGGGAAAGTGCACTATAAATCTCATTAAATTTTTTTCTTAATGTATTTAAATTCCTTAGAATTAGTAATTCCTTAGAATTTACTACTTCAAATGCAATTGTCTTCAATTTTTCCCTGAAGAAATAGTTTCAATGCATTTTTTTTCTGTAATAAATGTTGCAGTCATAAACAGAATCTTTTTCTTCACAAATTAAAATAATGTTTTGAAAGAAAGTTGTTTGAATTTTCATGGAGAGTGCAATAATAATGAATTTTTAAGAGATTATAAAGGTTTAGCTTAATAAATGCTTGAACAAGCAATTGCTTTTTCCCTTCTGTCCATTATTTATATAATATACTCAAACATCTCGTGTCCGCTTATTTTCTTTTTCTTCATTCACTATCAAAGAATGATGCGCTTTTGGATGATAGGTGCTTCATTTTTGTCACTTTATTCAGTCTTATGACAAAGAGGTCATAATAATTTACTTAATTAGTCTATTTTGCAATAAATCTAAAATGCATCAAACAGCACTAGTTTTATGAGATGTATGTCTTTTCATTCCTATAGTTTTGATTCATCGAGATGCACTCTATCCCTCTTAGAAATTTATAAACATTTAGCTAGGCTACCCTTTATAAGCCACCTTGATTTGTAGAATTAAAAAAAAAACTTGATTAATCCATGAAATGGTGTTCTAGTGCTATAATTCATCTTAAAATTTACTAGGCCATCAATTGATTGACAAGATGAGGAACCTTTTGTATTATGCGCTTCACTTCCCTTTATAATTGTCTATTTTAATCAAAGCTCTTCGTAAAAATCATTGCTTTAAAATTTTTGATTGAATTATCAATTCATTTATACAAATTCTACATTATCATTCCGAAAATTAGTTGTCATTGGCCATCAAATCCTACATGTACCTATTTTACTTTTTCATATATGAATAGAAAATATCGAAAACCTATAGAAATTCCATCAGAGATTTTAAGAAACTCATAGATCACTCCGAATTCAAAAATTTTGTTTCTAGAATTAGGATCATAAATAAAATTCTAGAAGTGCAAGAAGTTGGACGAATGCAATTTGTTATGCTATTTTTTTTTTACCAAAATGGGATATTTCTATTTAATTTTTGACAAAATTCACCAAACTGAAAGTTTGTCCGCACTTATGTACTTAAATATCAAAACTCAAAAACGTTGCTGCAATGTAAATGAAATGAACGTTGGTATTATAATTAGAATTTCAAATCTAGATAGAATTCGTTTAAGGGTTTCTGTCTTGTTTGTCTGTTGAATAAAAGTAATACAAAAATGTAATTAGGCAGGAATGCGAAAATTGGCATGTTGTTTAGGCATCACATTTGCAGATCTGAGTCGAAATGTTTGCCCAGTCAGAGGGAAGCAGCTCAAATGCAGACTCGATTTCCTTCAATATACCACGAAATTGAAATGTTTCATGTTAAAGAAATACACAAGAAAGTCACTCTCTCTCATTCCAAGAGGTCTCCGCAATTTTGATTTATATTACAGAAGAACGAAGTCATAGAAGAAATGCATTCTGACTGCTTTGCCATTACCAGAAACATAAAATATGGATAGAAAGCGACCAGGGCCCCGGAAAACTGGTTATGGGGCGAAAATGTGAGTGCGATGGAAAAAATAAACGATTTAATAGGCTTGAGAAACTTTCTTCGGAAAACACTTTCAGTACCGTTGAGGATTTTAATGACGGCATCATCTCCTAGGAACTATTAGTTCATTTCGCAACAATGCCAAATGAGGAAAAGCTTTTGTAGAATATTAAAGCTGATCAGACAATGAAAAATTTTGCAGGTATGAAAATCGAGTTTTCTTTACCCGTATTTATAATACAGCGCTAAAATAAAAAGCATATGTTTTTAAGATCAATTCTTTTATCATATTATTTTAGTTTCAATCAAACCAATATATCTGCTTAAACACACCTAAAATTTAAAACTTTTTACCATAGTATATTATTAAGCCGTATTTGCAGATATAACTTGCATCAAAATGCTCTTCGTTCTGAGCAAAAATTTATTTAGAATTCAGATATAGTATAATTTAGAAACTTATACTAGTTGTATTTTGCATTTGACTAAATTAATTCAGTCTGCCCCTGGTAATGAAGACAGAATCTCCCTGATTCGCATAAATACAAATATCCCAAAATCAAATAGATGAAATATTTGAGCCCAAAATATAACCTCTGTCATTCTCAAAGAAATGAAACATCAATATATGAATAGTATACAATAGCATGATTTATTGAAAATATATACAAAGTAATTTCAAGATAATGCATTATGCTGAAAATAGCCCACTTCTTAATGCACTCAACAATTCGAGAAGTTACTTAAGGAAATCAGAAGAAGGGGAGCAACAAAATCTGATTAACAGAAGCAATAACTCAATCTTGGACTATTATTATTATTATTAAGGGTGCAGACTTAATAAACTCAAGAAAGATAGATGAAAAGACAAAACTTAAAATTCACTGATATGGTGATTTTTTTCTATATCTCATTTTCTCGAACTCCACTTTCTATTCCTATAATCACTATTCTAACAAAAATATAGGGGAATTAGCAGTTATATTTGTGAATAACTATATCTTTGTTAAGATTGAATATTACACCGAAGACAAGCATTTTCACAGCAACAATAACTTTTTCAAGAAATTTTAAAGGCAGTCTTCTTTAGTGCAAAAGCACTGCGCTTACAAGGCGAGGGCACGAGGTTGAAAATTGAGGTCGGGCTGAGATTTATTATAATGGTAGTATACAGTTAGAATGTTCACTCACGAAAATATTAAAGCGCAATAGCTGGCAGATTTCGAGAAAATGGCCCTCAAACTTTCTGCAGGGTTTATATACTAATAATGTGTCGCCGTTGCCGAGGCATGAATAGTGGATAAAGCGGTGGCGTGGCATTCACGAGACTGGAGTTCCCTCTTGGAATAGCATTTTTTGCTTTTTTTTTTCTAATATAAATTAATTTAACAATTTACAAGCAGTTTTAATTAATATACTTTTCATTTTTTATGCAAAAATAAATATTTATTCTCTTAATTCTTAGATTATAATTTAATATTTAAAAGAAGTATAAAAGTATTTTTTTTTAATATTCAGAATTACTTCAATTAAATTTGCAATTTAAAGATACCTTTAATTAGTATGATGTTCTTTTATCTAATTTCAATTGATATGTTATTTCAAAAAAAAAAAAACCTTTCATATACATAAACACATTTGTTCATATACAATTCATATAATTCTTTTATAAATTACAGTTATAATTTATAAAAATTGAATTATAGTAATAATTTAATTTTTATGCTTTAAAATAATTATAAATCTAATTTTAAATATAAAAATATTTTAAAATAACTATTTTTATCTTAAAACCATTAAGAGTTTTAATTCAACGAATCTGTATTTATATCGGGAATTAAAGAGAGCAGCTGACATAAACAAAGTTATATCGGCACACATTTTGAATGTTAATAATCGAAAAGAAAAAGTAGAAAGCAGGTGTTAAGTTGTGGAATCCATAGGCAGATGGTTTAAAATTTTTAGAAACAAACGATACGCTTTGTGCGCTGCACGCTTTTCTGAAGAAAAACAAGCTTTTTTTTTCTTTTTTTTTTTTTGAAGCCAATGAAATTTTTTTGATCGATTCCTGTAAGATTTATCTTGTATATAATCATTATTTATGAATTTTGTAAGATGTCAAAATATATCTATCTTATTTGAAATACTTCACGATAATTATCATTTTGTCTTCTGTATGTAATAAAAATTAATCGACTATTTTCATGATACCAGTAATCTAATTAACATTTATCATCATTTAAGTTACATATGTGCCTACTTTTCCTGCTTAAAAAAATTATAATTCAAGTATTAAGTGAAAGAATATTTATTTTTGTGGGATTTTTATTTTTAAAATGTTTATTTTTTATTCATAAAATAGTTAGTTACCTATTAATTAAAACTGTCTGTAATTTTAGTTAAATAATTTTTTAAAAGAAAAGCGTGTTTATATCGTTAATTTTTAAAAGAAATATGTTTCAGGTATTAAGGGAAAATATATTTATTTGTTCATATAAAGATTAGTTAATAAATACTAATCGCAACTTTTTAATTTAAGTAATTCTGAATATTGTTACAAACCTGCAATTCGGCTTCCCAGCATAGTTTGTTACATCATCAGAAAGACTGTTTTAAAGTCATCGGTATTGGACGGAGTCCAGGTGTCGCGTCGGAGGTACCAGAGCTTGGCGACTTTGGCACCAAAATAGATTATACCCGAAACATCGAGAATTTTACCGATCCGCCCAGCAGGAGCCGAGATACGCCTCGAACGTTCCTGATTGGTTGAGAGGCTTCTAGCCCTGCCTCTGAGACCTACCTATAAAAGGGTCTGAAGCTGCCAGACAGAGAAGTCAGAGTAGTCGAAGAAGAGTAGTCGCAGTCGGAATCGACAGAGCGGAGGAGTCGGAATCGACGGTGAAGAACTGGTCTTCCAGGGATTAGCAGAGCAGCGACGGAGTCAAGCTAGTGCTGAACTAAGCTGTGCACTACTGTCTGCAGTAGATTCTTGTTGTATGCTGCACGTCTCGGCTGAAGATAATCGTCTTCTATGCTGTATATAGTTGTCGTTTTGGTGCTGTCCTGTGTGTAAATAAACGTCGTTGTTTCTTTTTCTACTGCCGCCTGCTGATTGAGCGTTCTCCACACCATATAACTTCCACTATCCAAACGCACCCCGGAAATTTCGTAACAATATATATAAAAAAGGCTTTCATACTTAAAATTATTTTTCTTCTAAAACTTAAATTATAATCCAAGAATAATAGGAGAATAAATATTTATTTTTGCATAAAAAATGAAAAACAAATTAAAATTGTTTGTAAATTAATTTGAAATATATCAGAAAAAAAAATGATCGTGAAAAATGAATGCTACGGCACCGCTTTATCCACTACGCCATTCGCGGCTCGGCAACGGCGACACATTATTAGTAGATAAGTTATGCAGAAAGTTTGAAGGCCATTATTTCGAAACTGATTGGCCATTGCGCTTTAATAACAATCTAAATGCATTATAATAAATCTTATTTTCAATCTCGGGCTCCCCTCCTGTTAGACAATATTTCTATTTATAATAAAGATTAATTGTGTGTGCTGGCGCTCTAGAATCCAAACCATTTGATCTAAAGCGAAAATTTGCTCTATATATACTTTGGAGCGTGAAAATGCACAACTCAGAGAGATTTTTGGAAATTTGAATTAGAGTTTCAATTAATTAAGTTAAGCGAAATGTGTCGTTTCTTGACGAAAACTTGATTCATAAATATTATTTCTTTTAGTATGATTTTTTTAACATATAAACTTTTTACTTTTACTCAATTTCTTTAAAGAATATTTTAAGCATAATTTCCAACAATATATTTCATTAAATATTTAAACAGCACGAGTTTGTATAAAAAAAAAAAAATTAACTTTTCTCAACGTATTGTCATTACGTTGATGGAAGTTCAAATTAAAAAAATACATTATTTCTCTCTGAAACTAAACCTAGAAAAATGGGATTTTTAGCATGTGTCTGTATGAAATGAAATGGAATATGAAACATGATATTTTCAAGAATAACAAATGCAATAAAGAGGTTGTTGTGACTCTTAAAATACCTGCATTTTTAATTCACGAATTCTGTGTTATTTAAAGCTAACATGGTTTAATATATATGAAACATCCAAATTAATCGGCTCAATAGTTAATTTCTGAACCGTGAGTGATAAAATACCTCTAATAAGAGAAAATATCTAAATAAAGTAAATAATTATGATTTACGTAGTTTGAATCAAGAAATGTTCTAATGAATAACGAATTTTAGACTTTTTTAAACAGACCCTCGGTTCTATGAGTCATACTTAGTTAAATAATCTTGAAACACTAACATTTTTAATGAAAAAAAAATTGTTCGACTCCATTGTGACTAAAAATTACTGAGTAATGAAAATTTAAATATTACTATCTTATAAAAATGCTATTATTCGAATATTACTAATTAGTGCACTCTATTGACCGTCTCAACAAAGAAAATACGCCAGTTAGCGCCCGCAGTTTCACGAAGGTTGATTGGCGTAAAATTATGAAATAGTTGACTGTCTTAAAATAATGATATTCTAAGCTTCATTACTCTGTCAGATTCGGTTGTAAAAGAAAGAAATATATATATACATATTTATTTATTTAAATGTTTGAGTGTTATAAATATTTCACTGAATATAATTCCTCAACTTTTAAGAAAATTACATTTTATAATGGTTTCAGAAATACATTCATTGGCTGAAAAAAATATTATATACGTTATTTAATTCTTTTGAAAGTGAAACTAAAAATAGAATTTTATGATGAACCAGGAAAATTTTTATTGATTAATTCTTTGAGATACTGTATAAATTATAAAAAAATATTCTGGACTGCATATAAGACATCAACCCTGATCGATTTTTTTTTACTGTAATAATATTTTTAAAATTTGTTTGGATTCAGCAAAAACTTTTTTTAATGAGGTTTAATCACTTCCACTGCAATCTAAAGCTCAAATTTTGCATTAAGTTGACAAAAAATTAAAGATACATAATACAATGATTTTTATAGGTTTCTATAACAGTAAGAGTTATATGACTATCAAAATTTGAATTTTAAAAATATTTTGCCTTAGAAACAATTAAGAGACCAATTTATGTAATATATTGTATTCAAAATTTCTGTGAGTAATATAGTGGCTAGTGAGTTTTAATATATTTTAATTAAATGTGTGTTATTCTAATTGTACAATGTCAAAAAGGATATGCAATTCGAGGAAAGCACACAATACATTTTGTCAAAATTCATTAAAAAAAAAAGTATGTTTTGAAGTATTTGTAAAAGCAGATCTCATTTAGTGAATATTCAGTTTTATTTTAATTTTGCTTTGCTCAACATAAGAACAAAAAAGTTGTACCTAAAATTATATTTTGCAAACAACAATATATAAGATTTGCAACAGAAATTTTGATTCCTATTGAATATTGATCTTGTAAATAATCTATTTATTAGCGCTCTCGATTACAAACAAATCGATTGAATATCTAAGTAAAAATAATAAACTGAATTGATTACTAAGAATATTCTTACAAATAATGTAAATTAATAATTGCAATAAAAATGCTAATGGAAAATCTGCCCCATTTTGAGAGAATAAAAACATAACTGTGTTTTAGCATATCACCACTTATAATAAAAACAAAAATACATAAGAGACATAAGCTATTTTATTGCAAATCATTTGAAAAGTCATTTTTTTTTCCCGTTTTCTTACAGCATTGAATACAAAGGTATTTTTGAACTAAAGTTTTTAATTGACTATTTTAAAAAATATATACTTCCACAAAAATATAAGGTGGAAAAAAATTATAACAAAAGAGTTCTTTATCAGAATAAAGATAAGCTCATGAAGACAATTTATTCCCTGTGAATAAAAATGTTTACAAAACTTTTTAGCAGTTGACATATTTTTAGAGAAATTTTCAAAATTATATGAAAAATCAATTAGTTCAAAACATATCCTTTAAAATTAATCTCTAACATACTAAAATAAAGGCATGGGAAAAATAATAGTCACTGACTCAAATTTTAAAAAAAGTGGAATGTAGTCAAATGATTTAAACACCTATACATAAAATAAAATAGTTTACACATTTTGTATACACATAAAAGCATATGGTATGCTGGTTACTTCGGCATAAAATATTCAGATTACATTTTTATAAACAAAGGAATATATAATTTGCATTTCTTATTTTGCAAAATAAATTAGCTGCAGAAGAATTTCCATTCAACACCTGTTTATTCAATTATATTTAAATATAAGATTTAAAATTTTAATTAAACATTCATAAAATTATAATTGTAAAAAGTATGTAAATGGTTCATATGACTAGAATAACAAAAAAATACTGAAGATTTTCTTCTAAACACCAAACATTTTTATATTTTCTAAATAAGAATGCAATACACATAGTACATAATATATTGATAAGAAATAAAATAATACATTATAACATTAAGGTAAAATATTTGAACATGATCATTATATCAGTAGAATTATCAAGTTCTTATATATACTCATAAAAAAATGTAAATTTTAATAATTGTACAAAGCAACAAAGTTACAACTAACGTGCCCTTTTTAGAGGGTTTTTGCAAGTACAAGGTGAACCATAAAATAACCCCCTTTTTTGGAAGCATCTGCAGCTTAAACTAAGGAACAGAATGGAAATAAATTGCATGTACAGATTGCAAAAGGCATAATGAGATGAATTCTGAAAGAAAAAAAAAAAGTACTAGAAGTTGTTGTTGCATTATCTAGTAAACAGGGAAGGCTAGTAGACTGAAGATCTTGCACATAACCCAGAGGATTTTATTAAAATTTAATAAAAGTTTATTTTCTGTCAGCTTCATACAATTTGACATTCATTTCTGTTTATGCATTTTTTTCACTCAAACATTAATGAAATTTCCCTAACCCATTTTTCTGTGTATTCATTTGATTATTCTTCCATTTTTGTTTCAACAGATCCAGAATTCTCTGACTGCTGATTTTTTTTATTATTATTATTAAATGAACAGGTACATTCTTCTCAAATTTTCCGTAGTGTGTATATAAAATATGACCCCATTCCATTAATTTCAAAACATAATATCTTATGGCAACCCTGTAAAAGACCCCAAATGAAAAGGAGATTTAGCCGTAGCGACAGCATCTCAGCTCACGATGTCGAAAAATCCCACTCTGCCAGGAGGGGGGGGGGGGTAGTTTCAAATTCTGCTCAACTCATTGGATGGATAAAGCTAGTTAATGCCCAATGAAGTCCAACATACAGCAGAAGCTATCAAAAGTAAGTTCTCAAATAGGATAAAATAAGGCTACATGAGGCCGAAAAGATCCTTATATGTTAACAAAATCTAGAAAAGAAATCCTCATCCCCCTATTTTTGGCCCCTTAAATCAAGGAAAGGATAAAGGTTCACTGGTGACAAGAAAGTGCAAGATATCATGGAAACTGGGATCTAGCAGCAATATTAAACCAATCTAAGAATGGGGAAGAGAAATCAAGGATCAGAGAGTATCAGTGCCAGTATCATATTACATGTGAACTATAGTTAAAAAATATATTTTTTATGTATTAGAAAGTATACATATCTTGATTTGTTAATCTGTTAATAATATCTTAGATCTGATTGTCAGAGATAAAATAGTGAAAATGGCAGTAGAAAATTTCATGTGCATTGGCACAAAGCTCAAGAAATAAATAAAAAAAAAAATTATAATTTGTTACACACTGTAGAAGTAGAAATATAGTAACATTAAAAGTAAAAAATAAAGGCCTATAATTCTATAACTAATAAATCTACATGGAAAGTTGGGCAAAAATTAATTATTAAAAACAGATCGAAACAAAGTAATGATTTACTAACAGAAAAAAAAAAAATGCAATGCAAAATATAAAATTTTTTTTAAAAAATCCGAACAAAAATAATGGAAATAAATTCTAACTGTCATTGAAGTGAGAATACACATAATGAAGTGAGAATCACATAAACATGAAAATTGCAGACTGCAGATATAATTTTCTATAATCCAGCATAAAAGAAATGTAAATAAAATGTGAAGTTTTTAGAACTAGATTTACTCTTCTTGCATACAACAATAATAAACCTGTCTGATTTTTTAAACATTAAAGCAGAAGTTGGGATTTTGCATTAGAGGGAATATTTTTAAATTCTGCCAGCACTGGGCAATTATATATACTGATAATTATCATCTCCTTTCCATTTGGGCACATCTTTTATTCTCTGCTATATATAAAAAAAAATTGAATTCAAAATGCTTTTCAGCCATGAAGTTTTTTTTTTTACATCATTGGAAATCAACAAAATTTAATTAAGTATATAATTTCAGTTCTAAGAATATATAGCTAAAAAAGGTTCATAAGAAAAATGAGATAATCCAATCAAAATCAGATAATAAAAAAGTCTTCCCTCAATTTAGAAAATATTATTCTCCCAATTTTGCAGTTAAATATAAAGCTTTTTTTTTTCCTTTTAACTTTCTATAATTTAAAAAAAAATTAAGCTATTGGCAAATCATTTACAAATCTACAGCCAGCAGTAGCAGTACATATTATTTATAAATGTCACAAATAATCTACAATCATGTATTGGAAATTAATTGAAGAGTCAGTAAAGATAAATGCAAAAATTATATTTAAAAAAAATCTTAACTCACAATAGATGAATACAATGGTTGACAAATAGAATTCAGTGGCAGTTCTCCAGCAAGCATTTCCAGTGAAAAGTGTTTTATTTTCCTCCTCATCCCATTTATTTATCACCCATGTTGACCTTATCTACATAAAGGGTGAAACACTAAAAATAAACATCACTCTAGAAGTTAAGAAGAAAAATAAATGTACCATTGCTTTGTCTTCACAAAAATTACAGTTAATGCTGGGATAAAAGAGCCTATTTCTCAGTAGTCATTATGACACTTACAGGATTAGTTCTGATTTTAAAAAAAAAAAGTTTTACATTAAAAAGAAGTAGTAAGCACAGCATCATTTGAAATTAATTATAAATTATGAGTCACTTACAGCATTAAAATAGAGAAAAAATGTTAAATTCTATATTATAATTTCTATAAATTCACATTAAAATTTTGCTTAATTATGCCAAGATACTTGAATAAAGAGTTTTGAAAGGAATGGTTAATAATATCACTTCATAATTAAATATTAAAAAATATTTCTATAGCAAAGTAATATTTATCCTTTTTCTGCATGGATCGACTAAATGTAATAACAGATTTTTTTTGATTGCTTCTATGTTACCCCTTATGAAAATATATTATATATAAACCTGATAGCACATTAATTGCAAAATCATCTAATATTATTTAAACCAATTTCAAAAGCTGAGAAAACAGGGAAAAAAATTCAAAATCAAAATGTCATCATATTCAGTTTAAATTTTGAATTCCAGTTAAGTTTCTAATATGGTATTTTCAGAAAAATTTAATTCCATGCTTTCATCTGAATTACAAGTGCCAAGTATTCCAGTGGTGTAATAATTGGGGGAGGGCATATATGCTGCAGATTCCAATCTTGGGGGAGCCATGAAGATATATTAGTGTATTTATCACATTTTTTACAGACACATATCATGAAAGGTGGATATATAAGAACTATAGTAAGGTGGGGGAAAAAAATATTAGGCCTCAAGTGCCAGTTACCTTCTCTATGCTACAGTGTTTTCAAATTTCAAAACCCAACAGCTCTGGTAAACTTTGTATTACAGTCATGACTGTGTTAAAAACTTCTGCCAATCTGTCAAAAAATAATTTTCAATTTAAAGATTTCTTATTTAATTATTATCTTTTTTTTTTTTTACATATGTAAGATATTGAAAGAACCTCTCTTCAAGGGAACCTATAATTTAACTTTTTGTTTCTTTAGTTTGTAATATTTATTGCTTAAAAACAATTTACAAGGAGATTAAATAAAAATTTAAAACATTATTTATTATGAAATTTGCATTGCTGAAAGATTTCTCCAAACTTAATACAATCTGGTATGTAACACAAATTTTATGGTTGTACTATATTATTATACATATATTGCAAACTGTTGCATTTTTGTGAGAATTCTTTTTAATAACTGATTAATTACAGTGAAAATACAAATTAAAATTATTATGCAAAAGCATAAGGTGAAAAAAATATTTTTAGTTATGTGTATAGAGTACCAGTGTAACTATAATATATTGAAGACTTAAATCTTTCCTTACTCTGTGTTATAATTCACACAAAATTATATTTTAAAAATAAAGCTTAATGGTTTGCAAAATGAAAAGTTTCACAGAGACATTCAAATATTTTTAATTACAATTTTTTTTTACAAATCTGAGTAGTTCAATTCCTTAAAATAATATTCTATTTTGCTGTATGGCTATGGAAAATTGATATTGGTTAACGATACTATTATTTTGATACTGTATTTTCAGAATAACATTAAAGCTGAAATTCTGCTTTCAGACCTGGCCATTAAAAAAATAGTAATTATAAATGATTTTAAAAATACAAGCCCCATGTAAGTAGTATATCCTTGGGGACTAAAAGCATAATCACAATGCAAAAATTTTACCATCATATCACTTAAAGATTTTTTTTTTTTTGAAAGTGATCTTTTTCTTGGCTAATAATTGGTATAGATATTTCCATTTTAAACCATTCAGCCTTGCTACAGTCTATGAGGAATACTAATAACACTTATAAAAAAATCCATATTAACTAAACTGATGTTGGATTTAAAATATCTCCATTAGCGAATACTAATTTTCTCTTTTAAAATATCCACATTTTTATAGTACATTTTGATATTTTTAGAACAGACCACCTAAAACATTTAATGAAATATAAAATTGAAACTGAATTTTAAAATAGGAAAATCATGAATTTTTAAAAACCTTATTTCAATTTCAATCAAAACATGTATATAAAGTTATAAATCCATATCAAAAATTATATTGACATGATTGGTTATAATTTCAAAGCTATTTTAAGGATACACTTTTATAAGTAATTGCAAATATAATAAGAATTAAAATTAATCATAATGCACTATCTATATTTCAACATTGTGATTTACAGATGCAAAATCAGAGTACTTGAAAGGCAAACACAAAAATAAAAATTATGAATTTTCGCTTCATAAAATAATGAGGTGGAAATGATATTGAAACATTTTCAAGAAAATTTTTTATAGATTTCAAAGTTAAATTACATAACATATCAGAAGTTTAAAAAAATAATAATACATTTAGAAGACCAGATAAAAGAAATACTTTTAAAATAACATTTGCATCATTCAATTTGAATGTCCTAATGTAGTTGCAACATTTTTGCAGAGCATTTATTATGCCTTAAAACTCACATAAAAAACAACCATAGACGAACATTAAGTAACATAACATGGAGGCAGAGAACATCCTGAATAAAACTGAATCAGAAATAACAAAGAGAAACAGAGGGGGCAGGAAATGTTCAAAAAGGTATTCTTTTAGGAAAAATTCATAACTCACAATTTCTTCATTTTTAATTCACTTATAAAGTAAAGTTTAATCATCTTATTAATGACATAATATTTAGGCTCTCTCTCTCTCAAAAAAAAAAAAAAGCTATATCAAGATATCATATTTGGACTATTCAGAAATTATGTGCTGTTCACTTTCTACATGTAAATAAACATTTCTTTATCAATAATGCAACAGCATAAATTAGCCTTATAAAAGAAGGGAATTTTTGATAATAGCAAACAAAATTCTATTTAATTAAAAAAATCATATTTAAAACAGAGCCAATTGATTAGTTTTTATTCTTGCCTTTTCTTGACAAAGTCTATCAACTTACTTTAATTTTTTAAAATTATTAATATATTGATTCAATAGCACAACATTTAATGGTTCAATTAAAAAAAATTAATTGGTTCTGGCAAACAGAGATCCATTTCAACATTCTATGAATTCAGTCACTGCATACATTATTTTAAATCTAGTAACATTAATGATATTTTTTAAACAGATTCTTAAATTTGACCTTGTCTTAAAACAGATCAAGTCATAAGCTACATCCAAATAAAAGGGTTACTTTGCTGAAATGACATTCTGTTTGTTTGCAAGGGTTAACGAATTTGTCCACAAAGCAATAGACTGATTTCTCATGTTCTTCTGCTATGTAAACCAACAAAAAATGCTATTCCTTTTTTGAAAGAGAAAGACTTCTACTTATTAATTAACTGGAACAAATTGGAAAAATGAATTTTTAATGGTGTTACGACACACTGCTGAGGCTTAAACAAGCCACTGAACACAAGTGTACAAAAGAGACAGCCCTATTTCTGGGCAATGCTAGATCACATTTGTTGAAAAAGACCTAAGACACAGAAATTTTGATAGGAAGCAGTGAAACATCTGTATGGCCTGGGGACCTACTTATGTGATTACTACATTTTTGGCACCTTAAAAATCAATAACATTAAAATGTCAATGATTCACTAGAAACAAGGAATAAGGAAAATTCGATCAATCAGCAAGCAACAGTTTCTGCACTGGAGATGCTCTTTGATTAATCACCAATATAACTAGTCATTATGTGTAGATATTAGGTTACATGTGAACTGCAATTAAAATATTCTCTAATTTTAACTATATCTCATTTTAATTTGGGCACAACTAATATTTCTAGCTATACAATACATAGAAAAAAATATTCCCCATCAGATCAACCACCAAAAATCCAAAAACAAAATCTGGGTTGAATATTGTTAAATGCAAACAAACAAAAATGCTTATATAATTCTGAAATTATTTATAGTAAAAATGAATTGCTTATATGAAAAATGAATCAAAAGAGTGAATATCTGTAATCTGTAAAACATAATACAATAATGATTTTAAAAATTTTACAAAAAAATTGTCACATAAAAAAATATTTAATAATATAACAAGGGTAAAAGAGTAAACATTTACATATTTCTAACAATAAATACTCACTGCATTTCCATCTTACAACATAATATAGCTTTTTAAATATATTTTATGAACATGGAATGTTAACACGCATTTTTTTAAACTCCATACAGATACATAAAAATGTACATTTTACACAAGGAATAATTCTACTGCATTCAATTCAATATGAATACAGAAGAAATTGGAATATCTTCTTAATATATGGTTAATCACAATTTAAGGCGAGCAACACAAAGTGTCAGGAGCAGCCACAATATCAATGCCATAAGTATCAACTAATTCCATAATAAAAGTCCGATCATTGACAGGATCAAGACCAACAGTATGCATATGTTCTATCGTCCATTGCTTGTCTTCAGACTTGGAAACATCCAGAAGTGTGCGAAACAACCTGTCATTCAAATTCATGAAATACCTGCAATAAGCAAATTAAACTCTTTCCTAGTTAAACTGTATTCAAGACATGATTGAATAAAAATGAACTTGACTTTAAAAAAATTAAGAAACTATGTCATGAGACACCCATATTCTTCTTAAATATCAATGTCAATTAAAACGTATAAAATATCAAAGTAAGATAAAACTGTTTTTTCTTTTTTCTTAATACTCATGCTTTAACAATAAACCTATTGATTGGCGACTGTCCCAAACCTAGATCTCCCTAAAATTGTGATGCTTCAATGTGCAAAGAATGATTTTCTACTTCCTGCCAGTTGAAGAGTTAAACGAAATTATATATTACTTAGTTATTAATGACAATAAATTATCATGAAATTTTTTTTAACATTTTAAAATAAAAAGTTAATTTTAGAAAACATCCTCATTCAAGATTTTTTATTTTATTTTACTGAATTTTACAAATTATCATTTCTATGACTCTATAATGAGAAAGATGATCAGGCATAGCTCATTCAAGATTGCTTCAGTTTAATCTCTCTATTTGGATTTTCTCTAATCAAATTTATAACATACTAAACAAAATTCTAAGAGTAATCAAATTAAATGGAAATATAAACATTACTTAGATAAGTAATCTGATAATCTAAAGATATAATTTGTTCTCGTATAACACTTTTTAAATGACTTTCAATCTACCAGAGTTTCATGGAGAGTAGAGAGTAGATTGATTGAGAGTAGATTATGTAGAGAGTAGATTGCACACATTCTAAAAAAGAATAGCAAATAATAAGAAATTCAAATTTAAATTTATAATTAATCTTAATACAATTTATAATTTCTGAACATGCAAACCTTTCTTAAATTGATTCTCTTTTTAGTTGCAGCTTTTTTAAATTAGATTTTTTTTAGATGAGATTTTGGTTCCTGTAGCTTAGTCCATTTCAGTTTAGAAATGTTGGAGATGGTCAGAAACTATTGCTGTTCTAAATGTTGGTGATTGCAAAATATGAGTCATGTGAAAACATTATATTTTTCTGTCGGATTGATACTACATGACTTAAAAAAAAAAGGTTCTCGCATGATAACTAGAAAGTTGCGATAACAGATTTCAATTTTTAAAATTTTTTTATAATTGGTTTAATTTTTAGATTACTTTTAATCAACGATTCTTTCCACGATATGAGATATCTTTTCTTTTACATTACTTTTCAATTTTCAGATAATTTACAGGACTACTTTTCCTCAATTATTTAAGTTTCATCAATCATATTCAACTAAGTTGTGAAAAAAAAAACACAATATGTTACTCTTTGATAAACATATAACTATTCCTATAATTAAAATGACAAAAACAACAACAACAAGGTGGTTATCTAGACCCTTCTCTCTTGTAACAATTATGCGTCCACCTGACTGGGATGCATTTACCCCTTCAAATCTTATTATAATGAGGCAAAGGGCAAATGTTTGCTAACACCAACTAATAGACATAAATCTGTTATCATATCTGATGTAGTTAAATAAGGTTACGAAATTTGATTCTAAATAATGTCATAGACAGGTTCAATGCTATATTTTATCTTTTGTCCTCTTTAATAAGTATATTTTTATTAATAATAAATTTCTGCCTTCAAAGATAATTGAGAGGTGATTCATCCATATTTCAGGCATGATTTGGTCATTGCAGTTTTGTTAACACAGATACTGTGGTATTCTCATTAACCATAAACATAAAAATCTTAATTAGTAAAAACGTTCTTTAACTGAATCATTCACTGTTTATATGTTCTTAAATTTTATCAGCCTCCTTTTTTTAGAACTAATATTTTTTATTTTATATATTTTCAGTACTACTATATAATAGCAAGCAAGTAATTTAATAGGTTTCTAGCCCCATTTGAAATATACAAGAATCAAGTACACACAAAAATTAAGATATTTTAAAGAGGAAAATAGTTACAAATTTGAATATACTTCTTTTAATAATACTAAATTTGAATTTTTGAATTTATTTACTTATCATCATTAATACTCATTTCAGTACCTGAAATAATTTTAAATATAACAACAACTCCCCCCCCCTGCTTTTTTAATAAAAAGAGAATTAGCCTTACCTCATGAACCATGTTTCATTTTCTTCATGAGAACTTATTCCCCCATTCTGACAAGTGGTCATTTCAGATCTGAAATAAATGATATTCTTATACTAAGGATGTAATATTCTCACATAAAACAATTTTAGAAATAAAATAATAAGTCCCCCCCTTCTGAATAATTATAAATCCAGCATTAAAAGTGAATGCACTCCATTAGTTAAAAGAATTTTCACTTAATTTTTTGAAAAAATTCTCACTTATTAAAGATTTTTTTTAATTAGGATTGCCTTTTTAATTAACAACATTCTATCTTATCTATAATTATAAATTATTGTCTGACATAGAGAATGCTGAAGAACCAAATCCTTCATTTTGTATGCCATCTGTAAAAAAAAAAAAAAAACCTGAATCTTAAATATTGATTGCTATCCAAACAAAGATTATAAAAAATAAATTAAAAAAAATATTTAGTGTTACATTTTTAGTTAAATGTTTTTATTTTGAGAAACCTTTTAGGTGATGCTGCTAAGTTCTTCTTTCCACGATTTCAAACTACTAATTTGGAGACTTGTTTATCTGCTTTTTTCAGCTAATTTGGACACTTGTTTGGATTTACTGTGCTATCAACTGCTTCAAACTAAGAATCATGAACTATGCTAGAAACAATATTTAAAATACATAAACTACAATTTTGGTGTAAATAGTAAAATATTTGACAGTTATATCTATCAATGAAGTGGTAGTACTCTTAGCCATTATGTAATGTAAACATTATTGGCAATGTGAACTTTTGAAAACAAGCTCAAAATCATTATTCATATTTTGTCCTTTAAACTGATATTTTACAGTATTTATTTACTTAACATTCAAGAAATCTCAGTGAGAAAAGTACAGATCAATAAATGTTATTAAAAATCTCAACATCTGAGTTTAAGAAAGAGCATGTTTTATCTTGTATGTTATTTTCCATCACATTTTCATCAAAAAATATTAAAATAATACTTACTGCAGTTTACATAATTCTTCATATTTCTTCTTATCAGCATAACTAGTACACATGAGTTTTTGGATCATAGGAATATCACTAATAAAATTTTGATTATCTACATATAAATCGTAGAGGTTTGTTTTTGATTGAAATATTTTTTCTGTAGTACCTAGAATATAATTTGCACTTAGAAAACTAGCAACAGCTTCATATAATAATAATATTTTGAAATGCTTTTTTTTTACATAAAAGAAATATTCAACATTCACAACTGTAACAATTTTAATTATTAATATCAACAATTAACATAAAAACAAGCATGCAATATATAATTTGTCTGCATACAATTTATGGAACAATATATAAAAGAAACAATAATGCACTGCAATGCATTTCAAAGAAATTTGTAGCTATGGATCTGCAAATTTATTTAAGAAGGAACAAATGCTAATGAGCACTTAGTTTTAAAACATGACCTAAGAACTAAAAACGAATGTTTAAAAATATTTACTTACAAGCCACAAATACTTTCTCAGAATCTAAGTTATCCATATCAGCTATGTTGACATAGAAGAATGGTTGAGCACACCAGTAGCCTAATTCTGACATATGGTGTGCAGTAAGAGATATAGTACAATAAACTGAAATGAAGGGAAAAAGGAACAAAGGTGACATAATTTAGCCAGTTTAACAACAATAACTATATGCACTATATATATATTGTTTGAGAATCATAAGGGTGCAGACATTAAAAAAAAATGATTTACCAGGAAGAAAATTGTTTCAAAACAAAGAATTGGAAAGGCATCTGAGGTTTATTCATTTTCCATTGCAAAACTACTTTCTCGAGAGATTAATACTGAAGCTAAAATTGTTACACAGTAACTTAAAGAAATGTAAATAATTTTAAACTTGCAAGAAAAAACATGGCATATTTTATAACAAGACATTCTTTTTCCAGGTGAATCATACACTAAGCAGAGAAATATCGGGAATTCTTGATTTTTTTCCACTTCAAAATAGTAAAATATGTTAAAAAAAGTAAAATAAAAATTGTATTCTCATATAATCCCTTATAACTGTTATTCTTAATGAAATAAGGATAAGTATGCATCCAAAATAAGTAAAGTGGCTTTCAGTATCTTCATTTGCGCATGTAGGCTTTAATCTCATTCATTTCTGAAGGGTCTCATTAATAAATAATATTCCATTAATAAAATGATATTTATAAACACTATATTATTTACAGAATATTATTCCCCATGCTTTGTCTTTAATCATCCAGATAAAAGGCAAAACATTTCCTTTATCTATATGTTCTGTGTGCCAAGTATTCTGCTAGTAACTAAATATAATTTGACTACAATCACTAAAGAAATTTATTCTTAACTATCCAAACGCGTACATCAGATCTCCAAGGCCCGAATGTCTCTCTCTCTCTCTCTCTATATATATATATATATATTGCAGAAAATTAGATTTTTTGAAGAGAAAATGAAGTTTCACTGTAGCTGTGTTCAAAGTCAAGGTCAGATGACCACAGTCATTCAAAGAATTTTCGCCCCTTTCTTTTCTAAGAAAACACAACAGTTGTGTATTAGATGCATTTAATTGCATTGGTGCTCCCTTATTAAGTGTTATATGGGCCGAAGCATTAAAATGGCTGCCATATTATAAAGTTTTGCATTTGTATATAAGGTTTGGCATATTGGTCTGAATGATACAAGATAATCAATCTATGTCAATGTGAGAATGGCACTCCGATAATGGAATGGAGTTTCCACATAAAAATGCCAATGGCTCTAATGATTGCTTTTTTTTAAACGAATGACTAACATCTAGTTAGAAGAGTGTTGAAAATAAATAAAATGAGAAAATTTGCATCTAAAAGTTTATTAAAAAGGAATAAATCCATAACTTTGCCATATCAAACACATTAATAAAAATTATAATTATGATGTGAATAATACTAATTTAATCTAATTTTGAAATTTAATCTCTATATTTTGCAATTGTTTAATGAAATAATTTTAATGTTAATTTTTATGAGACAATATATATATATATATATATATATATATCTTACTTCTCTTTCAATCCCTTTAATGAATCAAAAGATTGAAAGTGCTAATTTATCATTATCTAAGTTGTGCTGAAAACTTCTACAAAATCATTAATTTTACAGCTATAGATATTAAATAAAAATTCGATTCATTATAACTAGTAAAAAATAATTAAATCAAGCAAATTCATGCGAAATAATAGTCAGTATCATTCATTTTATATAAGCTAAGAATTCTTTTCAAGTTTTGCCTCAAATGTTTTCAGATTTTTTCATTTAAATTGCTGCAAATAGTCCCAAAACTTTTGATAATATGCATGCCTTTTAATTATTTAAAAATATATTTCATTTTCTTTTAATTCATCAGGATAATAATTAACTAAGCATTTGCTAAGCATAAGCAAATTAAGCATTTGCTAAGAAACAAAAATTAAACTAAAGAATTTTTTAAAAATTTCAGCTTAAAATATTTTCTTTCTTGATTAACCCAAAACAAAAGCTGCGATTATGTTATCAAAGTATATATAGTCCATCTCAGTATTGTTAGAGCTCGACGGTAGAATCGAAAACATCGAATTAGCAGGAAATGGGGAGGGCTATAAAAGCAAGCGGCAAATCAAGGTTTCCATAGTTGGCGCATTAGTGGGAGGATTTGTCTCGAGCATTCAGTTACTTTTTTTTCAACTTCTATGATACGATATTTGTAAAAATGAAAAGTCGTGGTGAATGAAATAATACTACAGTTATATGGCTGAATCATTTATCTTATGATTTAATTAATTAATTATCATGTGATTAAGTTAATTCAGCATTACTATAATGAATCAAGATATCTGGTATTTGCATATGCAGTTTCAGATTTTATATAGATTCCCAGGAACTTAGTGAGAGGAGGGGATTACACTGCTCCCCCTAGATTTGGCTTCAAATCGGTAATATTTGAAAGGAACTCGAACGTGATATTTTATTCTGCAATATCGATGACATTTGGATAAATACGATTACATTGTTAAGAGAAAACAGTAAAATACTCGAGTACTCCGTGAATTACTCAAGTACTTCCTTTCGAAAAGTAATTCAAGGTTTTTTTTTTACAAAAATGTGTTGCAAATTTTTTGAAATAATTTAATCGAAAGAAAAAGCTGTTGCTTCTCTGATTTTTAGAAAAATCTTTATTGTCTTATATAATAAAATTCAATATTATTTAATCAAGTTTTATATTAGCCAAATGAAATTTCATGTTATTACGCATTGGCTTTCAAACCAAATCAATTTTTTCTGAGATATTTTTGTCTTAATTCTATCAAAAACAAAGAATTTCTAATTTGAATATTAACAATCTATAATATTGAAGCATCAAAAATATTTAAGTATCATAAGAATCGTCAATAGAGAAAGTTATATATACTGAGAAACCAGGATGCAAATCATGCAGAAAAAAAAAAGCCACAAAGCTGATGAATGTTCAATTTTACGGTGTTCCAGTCGAAACACTGGTCGCTCCTGCAGCTCTTTTGATCCGTTGACAAATTGGGATACTTAATTGGTTTTGAGAACATTCTTTTTCAAAATACCTCAAAACATTCTTAAATATTTTCCTTTCTTTGGAAACAATGCGATTCCCAGGAATTATGGCACTGATATTTAGATTAGAAATGTAAGAAGTTGGAAAAGCACCAATAAACCCAAGGCACTCGCAAAGCCAGTCGTAAACAAATAATGACGCTTCACGAAGGAAGCTTCTTTTGCCAACGCATGATTATAGCAACCTTGGCTCGTCTTGTTTCCAACCGGTTTTGAAGTGGACTCGTCTGAAGACGAACGCCAACAATCGTGAGATGGACTATACTATGCCATTCATTGTTTACTATGCTTAAGATCTTCCATGCACACTTTTATTGAAACATAGTTTTATCGAATGCACTCATCAAAATTATTCAGCTGTCATAATTGCATTTTATTGAAAGATTTTAAGAAATTTTTAGATTTAATGGCTTATTGGATATATTTTCATTTTTTTCGGAAATGAATACTGAAAACCTGCTAATAAATGTATTTTTTACATTGAAACTATTCAAACAAGTTGCACTCAATTGTTTTTCTGTGAAATAATAAGCATTATTGTTAAAATGAGACAGAATTCATATTAATAATATTAAAAATAAGAAAGCTGTTTAATACTCAAAAAAACATATTTCTAATTAAAAAAAACATTAAAAATCGCTGAAATTCATTTAAATCTGAAATACATTATGTTATTTCATTCTAAGCAGAAAAATTTACTAAACATAAGTTTTTTTCTTATTCGTTTACAAGCAATCAATACATAATTGCAATATACGAGTATATACATATATACATACAATTTTTAAATGCTTGATTCTCAAATATATTATGAGGAGTTAAAATTTAATTCTCAGATAAAAAAAAAAACATATTACCACTTAGTTTAAAACATTACCAGTGCTTTCATGCTAATTTTCAATTTTTTATGTATATGCAAGGTAGCAAATAGCATACAATTTCATAATTTTTTCCCTTGAATTTCTAGTCAAAAAGTCACATTTCGACTTTCAAAGATTTTTCTCCCATTCTTTAAAAGACTCAATCAGTTTTATCATGAGAAAAAGATAATTATTCAATGAGAAATCATTATTGATTGCTGAAGGTTGTTTCTCACTGAATATACCTTTATAAGGTTTATAAATACAAAATAATATATTGAATATACCCATATAAGGTCATCTTTTACCAGAATGAGAAATAAGCATTCTCTGTAATGGTAATTAAGCTCCAGTAAACCTAAAAAGTGAGTACAAGTAACACTAGTAAATGAGGAAGTGCAAATGTGATTGAGCAGAAGTTCCACTATCCCAACAGAACATCTGCTCTCTGAAAGAGCTCCTCAGGCCTCGGAAGTTCAATGAGAGTGCTTGCATATCTATTTTTGGTAGAAGAGGTAAAGGCAGATAAGATGTTTCATTATCTGAACTATAAAGAAGAATGTGAAACATTGCAAAAATTCCTATCTGAAGTTTCAACTGATGAAGAATCTATTAATGAGGAAGTTGAAGAAATTGTAGATGAAAAAGTAATTAGTGACCATGAGTCGAATCTGGAAGAGGAGTTGGTTTCAGATACTGAAAATAGTATGTGTGAATTTACGAAATGAAGTAAAAAGGCTCAAAGAAACAAAAAAGTGTGAAATCTTGCCTTTAATATCATTACAAAACTATCTGGAAATATTGGTGAAGCAAAAGTTATTCCTAAATTGCTGAATATTGGTGATTGATGAGACCATAATATGAAACACTGTTGAGTGCATGAACATTTTACATTTCAATCGAATGCATGCAAATTTGGATGAGAAAGAGATGCTACCTCTATAAAAAATTCTGAAGTAAAGGCATTCATAGGACTTCTTTATTTTGGCGAACTACACAAATCTTCCCATGTAAATACAAGAGATCTTTGGGCTACTGATGGCAGAGGAATTGACATTTTCTGATTATGTGCAGCAGATTTGATGATGTAAGAAATCATTCTTCTAGAAGAGAAATGGATAAACTGGTTCCCTTCAGAAATATTTTTCAAAAGTTTATCAAAGATTGCAGATTCTTGGTAAATATGTAACAATCAATGAAAAATTAGAATCATTTAGGAGAAGTTCGTTTCGACAGTACATACCAAATAAACTACCAAAGTATGGAATTAAAATTTTTGCCTTCATAATTGCAAGAGCATTTTATATATGGGGCCTTGAAATTTATGCAGGAACTCAACCCACATAATGTAGAAAATGGTCCTGATAAAATTGTAAAGAGATTGGTAGAACCTATTTTGAATTCAGGGAACAACTTAACAGTTAACAATAGGTATGTGAAGTAAACTTTAGTGCATGCGATTTAAAAAATCGGTTAAGGATCATTTAAAGGAAAAAAATTTTACTTGTAGGAATTGTCAGAAAAAATAATATATAGTTCCCAAAGGAATTCTTATATGAAAAGGGGAAAAAATATTTATTATTATTCGTATTCTAAGAAAAAACATGACATTGGTTTCTTATGTACTGAAGAAAAATAAATATGTTGTTCTTTAATAATGCATTTTAACAGTGCATTTGATATATCCACGGTAGAATCAAGTGATATATCACGGAAAATCTTTGATTTCTTACCAGAGATCACAATATTTTACAATTTTACAAAGAGTACTATACATGTAGTGAATGAAATGTCAGTTGCGTATTCAACAAT
>JAPMOR010057144.1:620228-701668 GCA_026543865.1 Argiope aurantia
AGTACTATACATGTAGTGAATGAAATGTCAGTTGCGTATTCAACAATTAGAATAAGTAAAATATTTCAAATGATCATATTTTTTAGAAATATTGAATATTAATACTATAAATACTTGCATCAAGTTACTATCTTCTTTTTCATTTGCATCTTTTCTATCATTTATAATATTTGCATAAAAATATGCACAAAATTCTTGTGCATAAAAATATGCACAAGAATTATTTAATAAATTATAGTCAAAAATTTTTTAGAACACTTACCCCTATAGCAAACAACACCAATTGGAGGAGGGGAAAAGAAAATAATACGCTTTTTCAATAATGCTAATTTCCACAAAACAAAAATTCTCTCACTGAAGAAATTCAAAAATTGTGAAAAACAACCAGCTGGATGAGTGATCTAAAATAACACAATACAAAATTTGTTGAGACTCTATTCATAACATAAAATTACATAGAAAATAAAATTATTTGTTTACTTACAAATTACATAATTTTTATTAATATAAAATATTAATAAATTTTATAAACATAAAATTTCAATTTTCTGTTATGCTTTGTAAAAGATAAATTTGAACGGTTGCAGGATTTTGAAATGATGTAAGTTACATAAATTTGTAATGATTTTGAATTGTATATAATTTAACGAATAAATTACATTCTTTTAGTTTACCTGTATATTTTGCTTTATAGTTTATTAATTTCAAAATATTGAAACATACATGGGACAGTTGATATGAACATCATAATCGATAATGTTTTTAATTTCTGCCCTTTGCTCGTCAGTATATACCAGTATGAGAAGTAACAAAACAGTTTTTTATCACAGAACTATGAAATTGTAAAAGATTGTTTACAATAATTACAAAAAAAAGTTAGCTCTGCAGAAAGGTGACGCAAATATTAGTTCACCATGTTACAAGTGACATGAGGGCATGTAAAGTGTATACAACCAACATGCACAGTGTCAGATGAATTAAAAAAATGAAATTCTAATTTTAGACCATATATGTTACAAGTTAATAACATAATTTTATATTTTAAAATTTAATCTATAATCGAATAAAAAGGTTACTGAAAATACACCATTGGCATATTAAAAAGACAGATAGTCTTTTTTCTTTTTTTCAAACTAAAGTTCAAAAACATAAATCATTAAAAAAATATTCTTTTAGAACTTTCTATCACAATATTTCTTATAGTCTTAATTTCTCTACAGTACTGCTCTCACACTTTTATTTTATTTTATTTGAACTTTTAGTAACGTATCTACACTAGTCAAAAATTAAGACACAATTCATGGTACTTCAGTAACAAAAAGCACTAAAGAATTGAAATTTTGAAAATAGAAACATTGATCCATTATTACCCCACTTATATCTACTTTTCTACTATTACACAACCTGTTGTTGCTAGTGAGAGCCTATTATGGCAATATGACAATCATATGCCATAGGCATCAGCAAAGAGAGGCATTCAGAGTACTTAAGTGGAAAATACTGTGACAAGCTAGTTAAGTAACAAGCCATCCATAATAGTAGTCATTATTGATGGCAATATTCTTTTTGGATCATCGACAAGTGATTTTCATGTACTTTTCTGCAAGTAAAATTACCATTATTATAAAAGAATAATGCCCATTCTTAGATAAGCTGTTTATATTAAAAACTGCAGCTTATATGTTAAGGTTGCATACAGTAGATATCAAGGCACATTATGGTACATATGACTGCATGCTGCACATATGATAATGTGAAGAAAATTGACCCATTGAGATGAAAATTAATATCTTCACTCTCATGCACTCTGCTCATCAGGTTTGTTTAGACAATTGAAAGTTTATTTGTATTGGAAACAGTTTTGAGACGAAAACAAACTCAATGCATCTATTAACAACTGGTGTAAGGTTTAAACTGAATAGTTTTACCATTCTATCATAGAAACGAACATAATTGCTGCAGTAGGATGAAAAAAATAGATCCTATATTAAATGACAGATAAAAAAAATAAAAGCTTCAATCTATCTTCTAAAACTTCACCCTAATTGTGCTTACTAAGCGAGAGGGAATGCAAATTGCTTTTTGATCAATCTATTCATATTTCACACTTTATTATCAGATAGCATTTTTCATATGAAATCAAAATTTAATTTAATTAACTGCCAAACTGATAACTAAGTTCTAAAATTTTAAAATATTAGTGGAAACACACAACTATGGAAAATATTATATAATTCTGTCTTCATTATACTAAACCAGTTAAATAAAAGCAAATAACAATAATAAATTTCTTTTCCACACTTCATATCATACCTTTTTCTTATATATCAAATTATTTTACATAATAATATTAATAGTCTGAATATTAATAGTTTTAATTTCAAATACAAATATATTGATATTTATTATGTTTGCTTCACATTTTTTCATTTTAATTTTATAAAAACTACAAAAATAATATTTAAAAAATGGAAGTAAGTATGATATAATAATAAAGTAATCTAAAATCTTAAATAAAATAAATATTATCCATTTTTGGTGAAAATCTAGCTTATTGAAACAAAATTTTTACCTTCATTAAAGGCATAATATTGTTCCACAGTTTAATATTGTCTGCATCAGAAAAAGCACTGAAAGTTGGAAAAGAGCCTTTATGGGTTTCATAATATGCCTCCATTTCAGCATATGAACCAGGATTTTCAAGAAGTTGCCTATTGCAAGAAAAGATTTGGTTAACAATTAAGGGGAATATCAATCAGAAGCAATAATTGGCAAAAAATATATCAACAATACAAAAATTTCATTTAAAAATAAGAAAAGTAAATTCACATGAAAACTACTAATATCTTAATTTTCTTGAGAGGAAAATTTTTTTATAATAGAAGTAAATAAAAGTAACAAGCATTTTCAGTAGATGAAGCAATAATTAGTGTAAAATAAACAAAATAAACAATCCTAGAACATGAGTGACCACATTTGTGGACAAACAGCAACAAAAAAGTAATATATACAATGCTTTGTAAGTACTTATATAGTGCTTTGCAGGTACTTCTAGCTAGCATCTGTTGCTAAAATAATAGATAATTCAGGACTGAAAAGTACTAGTACTCTGCCTATGGATATATTTTCCTTAAGTTCAAAAAACGCTTTTTCACATTCCTTATTCAAGCAAAATTTCTAATATTTATGAAGGTAATTTCTGATATTTATTTACATAAAGAAGAAGTATTAGTAAAAACATCTGGTATGAATCTAGAATAGTATATAATCATACTTAAAAACTGTTGAAGTTCTTGAATATTTCTTGATCACTGCATTTGTATTATAGCTTCAACTTTTGGTGGGTATCATGCTATCTTATTGCTTTCTATCACATGATCAATTTTTATTTGAAAAAGTGCAAATTTTTTGATATCTAGATGTCATAATCAATTAACCTTTCTAGACAAGTAAATAAGTTCTTTGAGTATTCATCTTTAGTTTAACAATGAAGGATAATGCCGAAGAAATAAGCTATAATTCTTGGTAAAACATTCAGAATTTGATCAATTACCCATTTAAACTCAAGTGAGGCAATTGCAAACTCAGTCTGTTCATTCTCACATGTCCCTTGATGTGTTGAAATGGTTTGGATAATGCTGCTCTCTCTTCATCAGTCAGCAACCCACATATTTTGAGTGGATGGATGGCCAGAACCTTATAAACATCTATTTATAATGCATTTAGTATGCACATTTATAATGTTACGACTTGAGATTTACATATATACATTAAATGAAGTTAAGATTTGACCATTCGATAAAATTCTACAACAATAATATTAATGGTGCCAACTATAAAATTTTAAATAAAAGAAAGATTATAGATAGTCTAAATGTTTATTTCAATTTTTAAGAAAAATGCAATAAAAGCTGACACACTGAATTATTGAAAAACACGTAAAAGGTGAAAACTGTTACTCACTATAACATTTAACATTAAAGTCTCAAGCAACATTTATACATCTTCATGTGTGTAGCTGACACAGATGTCCTACCAAACAAATAGCCATTTAACAAAATAAAAATTACAGAAATTAAAAAAAAATGTTAGTTATATAAATGGATTTTACAAAGGACAGAATACTTTAAAATTCTGCTCCCCCCATTAAATATTTTGATATTTTTTAAACCTGCAATATCTTGGTGATTTCAGAGTGCGACTTGCAAAAGATTAAATCTGAGCATCATTAAAAAAAAACTGTTTTAAATTTATTTTAAGTTAAACTAAGCAAAAACATTTTTTAAAAAAACAGAGTTATTTTTTACCTGACTTGTTTCTTCAAAAAGTTCATGTGGTAATGAAGAGAAGTATATGAGACAGCTAATACTCCAACTGACTTCATTCTTGCACCTCTTTCAAATGCATTATCAACAGGCATGTTTTCAAAACAAGCTAAGCCGTATAACTGCCCACGCTTGAAATAACTACAAATACAAAAGTTTTATTATGCCAGACAAATTAAAAATATAATCAATCATAATACGTGTAAATGAAAACAAATTAAAAAAAAATAATGCAATAAACTAATTTTTATAAACATACTTAAAAAACAGAAAGTAGAAATTACCTTAACTTAAATTATTCTCTAATATTTGGGTTTCAATTATTAATTCATAATTGTAAATATTATGAATACACGAGATGAATTTTTCAAAAATTTAACGAGTTGTTATACCTCAAATGGAACATACACTGGTGTGCAGCACTTAAGCAACAGGTATGTTTTTTGCCATAACTTTATGAGAAATCATCTGAAAGACATGAAATTCAGAAATGAGATACAGCATTTTGTTCTGAAAGAATGACGAAAGCATAGTTGCGCAGAAATGAATACAATGAATACAGAATGGAATCAAACAAAAAAAGGCTTTATTGAACTCATAGTATCGTTACACATGATTGTCTGTTCCAAGAGGAAGAACAGCAAGCAGATGTTCCTTAGTATGGGATATGCCCTCCCCTTACTGCAATGGTTGCTTCGCACCGTCTCCCCATACTCAGCAGATTGTCCAACAGTTCTTGAGGTAAGAGTGCCCATTCCTCAATCAGCATCTGTTTAAGTTGTCGGTGTTCCCAGGAAGATGTAATCGTGCCGCAAGGCGTCTCCTCAAAGTATCCCACACATGTTCTATCTGATTTAAATCAGGGGAGCACGCCGGCCAATCCATTCGAGTGATATCTTCACCTTCCAGGAGCTCCTCAACAGCATGAGTCCTGTGTGGCCGTGCATTGTCATCCATACAAACGAACTCTGATCCAATGGCACCTTGGAACAGACGCACATGGGGAAGGATCACCTCCTGACAATAGCGATCTCCAGTTACAGAACCTCTGTTGAAAACGTGGAGCTCAGTCCGCCCGTTCATCATAATGCCTCCCCAGACGACTCCAGGACCACCGAAACGGTCTCTTTCCGTGATTTTACTGGGATGAAACCGTGTTCCGTCCTCTCTCCAAATCAATTGGCGTTGGAAATCGCTTGTAACATTACGGAAAGTGATCATTTCGGCGTGCTCCCTTGATTTAAATCCGATAGAACATGTGTGGGATGCTTTGGGGAGACGCTTTGCGGCACGATTACATCCTCCTGGGAACACTTGACAACTTAAACAGATGCTGATTGAGGAATGGGCACTCTTACCTCAAGAACTGTTGGACAATCTGGTGCTGAGTATGGGGAGACGGTGCGAAGCAACCATTGCAGTAAGGGGAGGGCATATCCCATACTAAGGGACATCTGCTTGCTGTTCTTCCTCTTGGAACAGGCAATCATGTGTAACGATACTATGAGTTCAATAAAGCCTTTTTTTGTTTGATTCCATACTGCATTCATTGTATTCATTTCTGCGCAACTATGCTTTCGTCATTCTTTCAGAACAAAATGCTGTATCTCATTTCTGAATTTCATGTCTCTCAGATGATTTCTCGTAAAGTTATGGCAAAAAACATACCTGTTGCTTAAGTTTTGCACACCAGTGTAAATTAAATTAAAGTAATAAATTAACTGTTTATTAAATTTTGAAAATATTAACATCATGTAATGTCATCAAGAAAATATAAAATTAAAAATATCAGGATATGAAAGAAAATCTGAAAACAAAATTCCACTTTTACAATGTGAAACAGATCAAATTACATAAAAGAGAATTAAAATGCAATCTTAAGGCTGTCACAATTCATATATTATTGAAATAAAATTCATGAAGTTCATTGCAAAATGAATTGGTTAATAATTAACAAAATAAATAGAGAAATTCACATGATTAATGGAGTTTACTTTAATTAGATCAATATCCTGCTTTGAAGGAATACAAAGGCTATTTTGGGATGGATTCAGTAACACACTGAGGTATATATAGCATTCATTTTTTTCAAAGTTCACTCATTTTCAGTCTTTAAAATACACAAAATAAACACAATATATTATCGTTATGCTATTTCATTTGCTCAAATTTCTCTTTTCCATAAAAGCAATGAAAAACATTTAACATATAACAAACAGCTGATTTCCAATGAAGTCAAATCAAGGAGTAGGGACAGATGTTAGGGACTCCTGGCATTAAAGTTCTTGGGGGAGGGGCGGGAGGCTTAAAAAAAGGTATTTAGGTTTTTCTACCTAAAATCAAGATTTACCATTTAATTTTTCAAAATTACGAGAAATTCTACAGTAAATATAAGAAAGTAATATGATTACTTATTACAGTTTTATTTTTATTATTATTACAGAAAATTATTTTTTATAGCTTTTGTCACTCTAAATTAAAAATAATTACTAATTACATATTTTTTCATATAAAAATATCACGTATATGGAAAAAAAAGAAAAATATATTAAATAAAATTGAATCTGAGCTGAATTTTCTAACTCATTCATAATCTCCTGAGTATTGCTATGCTATGTTTGGTTTGGTGCATGTTTGGTTTACATTACATAACTACAATCTCTACCAATTTTAATGCCTAGCTCTATTTCTTTTCAAAATTGTAATATTTTATGTCCAAATATGATGTCTCTTGAATAGTAAATATACTTCAGGGATTTAGTACTCCATTTCCATTAGAATTATCAACTTTGCAATCTATTTAATAAAATAGTGAAAATGATGCCAAATTTCTATATATGAATACAGATAGAATTTTTATGAAATTTGTTCAATTTTCTCTTCTGGAGCTATGAAAATTGTGCAAAAATAGAAAAAGAATTCCATGACATATTTCTGGTCAAAAAATATTTAAATCTATAATGATATATTAAACATATATTATTACTTTTATTCTGTAATGGAAGAAAAATTTGTTTTCAAAGAATTATGTAAAATACACCACACTTATGAATTTAGACTTCACATGAATGAGACTGAGATGACATCATAATTTATTCATTCTTTTTATTTAAAAAAATGAAATGAATAATTAAAAAAGCCAAATGAAATGCAATAAAAATAAGTTCCCATGAACAAAAAGACCAAGAGAAATAATCAAATTAATAAATAATTTCATAAATAAAAAAATCTGTTTATTAAACATTAGCAGTACCCACACAGCATTGCCCAGGGCATAACATCTAAGAGGAAAAATTAGCTTTAAACTTGTCTAGCCTTCACCTGATATGGCATGGGAATGTCACGCGGGATCAAAAAGATATTTAGAAATCATCAAAAATAATTACAAAACAATTTTTTTAACACATATTCAGAATCATTTAGGGCTAAGCTTTGATATACAGTCATTTAGCGCCTTGCGAGGTTGGCAATGTTTCGATTTTTTTTTTTTCCCTGCTGCACACTGTTTCTGCTTACTGTTGCTATTTTCGATTAAATTTTTTGCATGCACTTCATTTTACTGCATTTATTGACTTTTTTTCTATATTTCTGTTAATTTGTTGCAGCGTTCCTTGGAACCTCACAATTGAAAATGCTGCAGTTGCCATTCGAGCCATATTCAGCCATTTCACAAAAATTTGAAGATAAATTGTTTTTTGGTGAAAATGACTGTATATCAGAGCAATTCATAAAGCTGAACAATATGGACAGACTATAGACATTGTTCCTATTGAAATCGAGGCATCATTTCTGTAATCCACACACGGATCGTAATTCAGGGCAGAGTACTCCTTTTCGGACCAAATATCAGGAAAGTTTGTTCTTTCACTTCTTCTCCTGTGTCTCAAATTTAAACGTCTTTCTCTGTCAGCAGATAGGCGAGATTCATTCTGTCACTGTAATTCAATTGCAGTGCAATTTAAAGAGAGACAGTTACTTTGCTCAGCAGAAGACTCTCCTTTGAAGAAAGTGTGGAATTCTTTCTCTGATATTCGCTAACCTAACATTTCTTTCCTCTATATTTCCATCATCGCACAACAAAAAACGAAGCATTTTGGTATTTTATATGCTCTGGCCAAGGTCAGATTCCCTTTTTTGGGCATAATGAGCTTTAAATCGCTGTTTAAAATCAGACATAAACTAAGAAATGTATCACATATGCATACCACAATTCTTGCTATTTGTGCATGTGCAGTTTAAGGTTTCCATACATGCACGAATAAGTGCAAAGCACAGATACTGCTATTTTACGCATGCACGAACTGTAGCAGAAAAATAATTAAAATTGTAATTATAGCACTCCTTTTTTATTTTGATATGACTTCAATGTATTAAAACCTTTACCAATAAATGTTCTACAAAATGGTACAAATATCTCCAAAATTAGTTAAGTATTTCTCGAGTTTAAACATATAGATGCTTTCAAGAGACTTCATTTTATACTATGTATAAATAAAATTGTACAATGCTATGCTATATACTATTCTATATATTGTACTATGCTATATACTATGTATTAATAAAAATTATATTTTTAAATTAACAATATTTTTCAAGCTGCATAAAAATTAAAAAGAATTGCCACTAAAAGGGAGTAAAATGATTTACATCAATCATCGATTTCAGATGTTTGCAGAAAGATTTTTCCTTTTTTTGCTAGAATCAGCAATGCTATTAGTAAATGGATTAGCTTGCCAGATACAGTTAAATATGTGAATACAAAAAAAAAAAAAAAAAAAAAAGCAAAAACACAAATCTTTAGTGAAATTATTTTTTAAAAGCTTAATTTCAGGGTTGCTGTTACACGTCCAGCCTTTAATCAACACCCATCAAGGAGTGGAGTAACATCTTGAAGGAGACATTAGTACTAAGTCACTGGAACTTCTAAAATTGTTGTGAATAATACACATTAGATATTTTATTGGATTTTTTTTTTTTTTTGAAAACTTACATAAAATCAGTTTGGACTCTATGCGAGCCACTTGCCATAGCTCGAAATTCAATGCCATCAACATTGCAATCATTAGGAAGATACCATTCAATGATGTTACCTATAAAATAAATTACATTTAATTTCCTGAAGTAATGTAATAGAACTTAATTACTCACAAGCACAATAATTAACTCAAAAATTAAATACTCCATTTGATTTACTTCCAGGTTTTAGAAATATAGATAATTAGTGTCTGAAAAAGTTACACACTTTTAATAACAATAAAATTTGAGGACCACAAACACAACCCGATCTGATCAAATATAATATTATCATCTCCTATAAAATTCTGCTAATTCAATATTTTTAGATGAATAATGAGAAGCTGATCTTTACAAAAACTATTCCAAATATCCTGAACAAACTTCTCTTAATGCTATAAGAATAGTATCATCTTAAATGTTTTATTAACTCATTCAAAAATTACAAAACATGTGTGCAACTCATTTTGAATAGGTAAATAAAGCAAAAAATGTGCCATCTCAAATGAGCTAAAAAATTTAGTTTCACCATATTTTTAAAATTAATATAGGAATCAAATTTCATCTCAATAAACCCATTTATCATATCTATTTAAAGTAGCCATATTATATATATATAGCATGTTAAAATTTGGGAAATTGGTATTTGTGATATGTACTTTTTGTACCCAACCCCAAAAAAGATGAGTAAAAGTAAATCTATTCTTAACATTATTTTAGCTACCTAATAAGAAACATGTATACCAAAGTCATTTTAGCCATTTGAAAGTAATAGTGGATTCATCATAAATACAAACATTATTTTATATACAAATAAGATAATTTTTTTATTTCATATTTATATGTTACATTTAGTTTCTGAAATGCATATATATTTGGATATTTGTATACAATTCTAATGTGAAATTGATATTCAGAAAAGAATTAATTTATTTTATTTCATACTATGCTTGTTTCAGCATTTTTTACAATAAATTAAATTATTTTATTAAATTTATTATTCCTTAAATTATTTTATTCCATTTTGAAATTCTTTTAATTTTTGTTGACAAGCCAAACATATATATATTTTTTTCTTTTGAAGGCTGGATACTATTTGTATAATTGATTTTTTTTTTAACTCATGGCTTAATATATTGTACTGTTGAACTTTGTCAAGCTTCAATGTTTGATATTCTGTTCAATTAATATTCATCACAAAGATTTAGAGATGAGAATTCTTATTAGGATTTGGCAGATTTTTGTTTGGAGACTTGCAAATAAAAAAGTAGGGGTTTTGAAATTCCTTTCAAGTTCCATTCGATAAATGCAAGTGTATTTTTGCAGTTGTGACGTACATATTTAAATACTTCTATGTTTCAGGTGCTAAATTTCTTTAATTTGTATGAGTAATATTTTGCTATCTGAGATATAGGGAACTCAGATCATGAAATAATTGTAGCATTAAGTTTCATACATTAATTAACGAGAAAGAAAACTGTTATTTGTGAACAGAACACTGAAAATCTTCCTAAATGAAAAAACGATTTTAAGAAGCATAGAAAGATAGACTATGAGATGTATGCAATATAAATAGGAGTATCTTTCAAAAGATTAGAAAAGTCAGATCATTGCCAAAGGGAACATAAAAATGACTTTGTCTGTTAATCAATAATATTTAGTCCATTACCCATTACAACATGTATGTATTGATGCATTTATTCAAAAAAACTACGAGTGATTTTTTAAGGAAATTATATGTTAAAAGAAAGCGCTATACTAATGTAACAAGAAAGTAGAAACCTTATTCATATATCATATGCAGAATCACTTATAAAGAAGTCAATAGTCAGCATAAAAACTAATCTACATAAAATGTTCTTCATTCTTAAAATGAAAAGAAGAAATTTACTAGACTTTGAAATAAAAATAAATTAAAAGCTACAAAAAGATGCATTTTATTAGAAAATAATGTTAGAAAAACAACATAATATAAACTTATAGTAAAGAGAGTTAATCAAATACTGTTGAAGTTCTTAAGACTCATTGTACTATCTTACAATGATGATAAATATATAAATTTTAATAGTTATTTTTTTACAAGCTTATTTTTTTAACTATCCATTGCTTCATAGATATAATTCAACAAGATCATATGATAATTTATATTTTTACATTTTTAAAATAAGGACATAATTTCGTGAAGTTAAATAAAAAGTGTAATTAATATAAACATAAAAATTCATTAACTTTATATTTTTTAATAGAAACTGATTTTGAAATAAAGACAACAGCCCAGACTTTCATTTAAACATATTTTACGATAATAAATAAAACCGATAAAAATCTTAAATTTAATTACCAGCTCGAGTATCAAAAGCAACCGAAAATATGCAAACAATGTCAGCAAAATCCGGATTATCCAAGCCGTTTCCTATGTCAGGCGGCATGTGGTCTGAATCTCCTATTACATCAATAACATTAGTAATACCATATTTCGCATTTTCAGTATCTATGACAGCTTTAATTTTCATATCATCATTTTCTAAGGATCGAAAACCTACATTATTAAAAGAATCAATGCTATTAATGCTGCTTTTCCGTTCTAACAATGGAGTTCGATCATTTACTATTTCCGAATCTGCCATTGATAGAGAGTATTAATCACTAAATCAACAATACAGCGATAAAAACATCCGTTCCCAAAACATAATGACTAATAGTGCAAAATGACGCCAAAAGATTATATTACAACGAAGAAAACTACTACAATCGGTACCATGCAATATATGTAAACAACGAAACTGTAAGCGATCTTATGTATCCTTTAAGTTAAAGTATTTTTTTATATTGTTCATTCAATCTGTTATTAGATTAACAGGGAAAAACTTCATTTTGTGATAAAGTATCAAAAGTTTTCAATTTATATCGTATAATATATATGATAAATATTAAAATCAAGCTGTTTATATAGTTTTGAAGTGATAATAATTTATCTAAAAATAAGTGCAATATGTTTTATTTTCAGTAAAATTTAACAGTATCTGGCAATAGAGTATTAAAGAAGAAAGGCTGTTTTGTTTGTATACAGTGTTCCTCCTAGATTGATCAACGTTAATATGAGAAATCTTTCTTTATCCGGTATTGCCGTGTCGTCATCTGAAACAGTTGCGTTGAAGGTCGTGGTTGAACATCCTCTGTGCTATGTCCTCAAGATATAGGGTTGTAATATTGGCCATTTATGGCCACTATTGGCAATTTTCAAAGAACTCGGCAACAAATATTTTAATTTGATCTCTCATTTTAGGCATTATTTTCTCAATTTTTAATACTATTGTCTTATTTAATTCTATCATTTTTTCCATAAGAACGCTACAACAATCTATACTTTATATGGAAAGTGAAATGCCTAATTTGCCTTAGTTAGCAAAAACATACATAGTTCTCACAGGCGACAACTGAGAAGTTCTTTGTCACGCCACCTTTTAAACCTTATTACTTTAAGCCGGACAAAGTTTCTCGCAATAACGAAGCTCTTAAAATCTGTATAGGAATCGGGATATTTTAAAAACTTCTTTTCTAAAAACCAAAGAAAATAATTTTTTTTTAAAAAAATTTGTAAATATATTTTATTTAAATTTCGAAGCTGATTAAAAATATTTTTTAAGCTTAAACTTTTTTATAAAATATATATAAGGCAAGTACATTTTAAAAGTTGTATTCAAAAATATGACATTTGGATATTAGAAAACTATTATAAAGGTATACCACTGTATAGGTATTATATTGTTTAAAAATATTCCTATATTGTCAAAAATAACCAATTTTATTTTGCTTTAGGATATGATTCTAGAAGCTATCAAAGTGTTTGTCAAACTTTTAAGTAGTTAGTGACAGTTGTGAATCTTAGTTGAACATTGTATTAAAATATCTGCTTGCATTGAATACATCTTTTAGTTAATTATAAGGTGCAAGAAAAAATATTAGCCAGAATTGCATTATAGAAACTTTTATTTCTTAATTTGTAATAGTTAATCTTCCAAGTTAAAAGTATTATCGATTCAAAAATCATGCTGTTTTTAATTGTTTGATTGATGTTGGGTTTGTTTTGTTTACTTTAAACAGGCATGAATATTTTGGAACTCTTTCAATGATGAATAAATCTGGTATTGCCTTTTCTATTCTGACTTCAAAAATAGCTGAAGGTGATGTAGCTACTTTGCGAAATTGTTTGTTAAACAAGCATTGTACTGCAAATGAATCTGATGAAGTAAGTGTAATATTATTGTGTATTCTTTTAATATATATATTAATCATTTTAAGCTGATTAGAGCATATCTGTAGGTTAAAATATTTTAAATTATTAACCATGATGTTCAAAATATGGAAAAAAAAAAAAACATTTTAGAGAAAGTATAAAGTCTTTAAACTTGAAAGGTCTTTTAAAATTCTTAAAGTAATATGGCAAGATATTTTATGTATGAATTCAATAGTAATAAATATACTCCATTATATGTAATGTTTTTAAAAATTAAAGCAACATTATGTTACTTTAATTAATTAGTTTAGATGCTACTATGCTTCATAAAATTGATGCTTTATATCAAAATATATACTGGAAATAACAATGTATTGGTTATAACAATATTTAAATAGCAGTAAAATGTCAAAATTAGTTTAACTTTTACTGCATTTTTATGTATTTTTTTTTTTTAATTCTTAATCTTCTGTATACCTAGTTTTTTTAGATTTGAATCAGCAAAATCATATTTATTCTCATATTTTTCTTGAAAATTACCTGGAACAAATTTTGAGTTATATAAATTGAATTCCATGTAAAATTTTGGGAAATGTTCTCCCTTTAACTTTCTCATACACTAGTATAAAGAAGCTCATTTTATGCTAACATAGAAAACCTAGTATGTAGATTGGATGCCTTTTATTTTAACAATTGTGAGATAAAATTTGATACACATTTACAATTTTGGTAGCATTGCTACAAACCAAATCTTATTATATTTATGAGTAATTGTGTTTATATGTATACAAATATACAGTTTGGCAGACATTTTAATCCAGATCATTTTTCACTTTCTATTTTAAACTTATATAGAATTCAAACCTTTAAAGCTTAGAAACTAACTAGTCTTTCAAAATCTGCAGCCTTTATTTTAGATAGATGAACTTGGTCTAAGGTATGATATTCAGATGCCAAAATACGCTTGCTAAATTTCTTCTACTATATGGTTCATTGTGTTATTGTGCACATGAATAGACAGACTTCTCATTAAATGGATTTCTTTCAAAGTTGGATAGAAATTAATAGTTCCAGTATCAATATTTTATGAAAATGTAATCTTGTTAGCTAGTTCCACTTTTTGAGTTAATTTTTTCATAGATAAGTAACCATATTTATAAAAATCTTCCTTTTTTCTTCTTTCTCTGGCTTGGGATAGCAAAATAAAAATCTCAAAAACAGAGTTTTTAAATTTTTTTTTTTAATGCAACAGTTTTGATATATAAATACATATGAAAAGTAATCAAGAAAAGCAAAAAATTATTGGTTTGAAATCTTATGATGTAAAACTTTGCTACTTGGTGCTTTTAGCATATGTTAATGATAATTTGATGAAAAAACATGATTGATAAGTCAATTAAATAAATTATAATGTCTTTTGTGTAAATCACTTTTACTAATGAAAATACCAGGTTTGTAATTTTTAAAAAATTGATATAATATATAATCATTATATTTTGAAGATTTGGTACAGTTCTTTTTATGATCTGTTAAATCAGCATTCAATTTCTTTATAGATTTTTGTTGCTGATAGACAGAGTAGCAACAACATTCAAATTTGGCAGTAATCGGGAACCTTTTAACTGAATATTATTGCAGATTTTAATAAATTAAATAGTATTTAAACTTTTAGGATTTGAATTCTATATGTTTAAAATATAAACTTAAAAAAATCAAATGAATGTATATGATTTTTAAGTTAAAGTTATGTGGAATGATTATTTTTATAATTATTGTATTCTAATGTTAACATTTTGATATTAATTATTTGTTATGGTTTTTTTAAATGAAACATTTAAGTATAAATTAATGCTTTATTAATTTCATTTTATTGAGTAGCAAGCTGAAGTAGAATTTACCAAAGTTACTTTTCTTAAAAATCCTAGAAACTGATTATTACAAAACACTATCCAATTATGAATGTGCATACTTGATTTCTGTTTTACCAGAGTATTTATTTGCAATTAAAAGTGATATTTTTATTAATTATAAGCAATTTACTAAGAAAAAATTATTGCAATTAGCTAAGCTTTATTGCTTTCACTGGAATGGCCATTCTTGTTTTATTGGAATATTTTCATATAAAATAAATAATTAAGACTACTATATATAATAACATTAAATAAAAAAAAAGTTTTCTAACCTAAGTGTGTTATAAAAATTGGTTGTTCTCAGTTTTATTTTATGGTCAGTAGTTGGCTTTTATTTCTGCCTCCCACCATTTTTTCATGTACTTGTATGGATTTTATAGCATTGGGAGTTTTCATTTTCTACAAATATACTATTTATCTAACAGTTGTAAATGTCTAAAACTTCAAAAAATTTTCTGAATAATTTTGATACTTATTCCTAAGTTTCGTGAGGTTGTATTGACATTGTGATAATGTTTAAAATTCGTGAACAATGGCCTCAAGGCAGACTTGATTAAACAGATTTGTTGTTATCTGAACTTTTTTACTTTTGAAATCTACAGTAAAAGGGTAAAAATCTTTATTATTTTGGTGGTGAAGTTTGAAGAGTGAAATGTCAGTGTAGATTATCCTCATCATCTTACTATTGTTCAAAATTGTAAGGTGCATCCCCAAATACAGTGGTGGTTTTCTGCACAGGTGGTGGAGGTAATCAGCTTCTCCCTCAAGATCTACTGAGTGCTTCAAAATCTATTTGAAATCTATGTTTTGTCCACATTCTACCCTTCAGTTTGATTTACCCTCCTGTTATTTTTTCTTTAAAAAAATTATCATATAAGAAAAGCCAAATGAAATATTAGAGAGAATTAAAACTTATGGGAATATGGAGTTGGGAACCAAAAAAAAGAAGAAAAAAAAAGCTGATTACCAAATAATTTCAAAAGCTGTGATATTCAGGGAGCTTTTAAGATATATATGACAAAAAAAATTATTAAATCAACAATCTATAGTTAAAATAATGAGGAAATAAAATTGACCAGTCATCCATTTTCAACCACCATTTAGATTTTGGCAATTTCTGCTTCACAAGAACCTCATGATCTCTACATAAATCATCAATAATCATCTGTACACCCTATGACCCCATTTTGAGATTTACCGCAAAATTAAACTATATTGCAACCCTTGTCCTTAACAACTAGACAGATTACATCAGTTTTGTTTGTCAATTAATTTTGTCTCTTTGCCTGCCTGGCTATTCAGTCAGTATATTCTATATTTACTGTGCAAAAATGCTTTAAAATATTATTTCATTTGTTTTAGTAAAATGCAATTGAAATGGCTGAGTTTTTAGTTTTAATATGAAGGATGAACAACTGATCCCAAAAGCAGTTAGTATCCTTTAAGCTAAAGCATTAAGAAAATCATTCTTTTGTTTATTATGTGAAAAAGATTAATTTTAAATAGTAATCATTTACATGGATCATAAAATTCGGATGCTGTAGTGTGATTTTTTTTTTTTTTTCTGCTTGAATCAGAGTTGCCAGTAACGAGAGGATTTTTTTTCCCTCTCAAAAGTGTCATTGTTGTTCAAGCCAAGTGTTTCCATTTTCAATAATGTCAGACCAATTAAATTGAGAATAATATTTACTACTTTTTTTTTTCTAAATTAATGGAAGCATTCTAAATTTAGTAAGTTATAAACAGTGATTAAATGTTTAAATAAAAATTCTTTTTTTGTTTTTTATTTAGTTTTCTCCAAATTAAATATTTAAACAGTTAAACAAATAATTATAACTATTAAACTACTTGTGAGTTACTATTAAATGAAATATTTATAATTTATGTTACAACACAGTATTCAAATAAAGTAGTTTTTCCTCGATAGGTTCTTCCCTCAAATACTGTTTTACTAAGTATAGTTTAATACAAAAATTTTGTTTAAATACAAATAATATTGATTAACAAATCGATCAAAACAAAAATTAAACGAATTCTCCTTGGCACTGTCAGTTAGAGCATGTTTTATCAAGTTAATTTGACCGATTTCGAGTTTCCACTGTAACATATATAATATTAGGTGGTTCTAAAGTCTGTTAACATTTGAAAATTTAATAATTAATGGAATAATGTAGGGAAAGAGGTAAAAATTGACTTGGAAATGATTTGAGGTTTTATTGAAACAAAACAAAAAATTGGAAAACCAGATACAAGTGCTATTGCTGTTCAGAGACTAAACGGCTTCATCTAATCACGAGGAAATTAGCGCTCATGAAGTTGCATGTCACAATGGCATTCCACTACTGTGTGGAGAATTTCAGGCATAGCAATAAGGCATAACCTCCATCACTTTCAATACAAAATCCAATGTCATCATGAACTTTTAACTGCCAATTTTGTGGAGCAGTATAGGCATTTCAAAAATGGAGGAAGATGAGGATTTGGTATCTAATGTGTTGTTGGCCTGACAAGGTTCATTTTTCACTCTGAGGGTCTATCAACTCCGTAAATTATAGAACTGTCTTGGAATCCCCATTGCATGACCAGAAGTTATGGTGTGGTGTGGATTTAACGTATCTCTCTTGATTGAACCTTTTTTTCTTTCCAAGTAAATGTGTGATTCTGCTTTTCAAATTATGAGCATGACGAATGTGAGGTATACTGAAATGTAAAGAATCGCATAATCCTTAGCCTGGCTGATGAACTCCTGTTGGAAGAGATGACTTTTATGCTGGAATTGCATGCTGACTTACCACTTCTGTCATGCTTGCCTTCCAGTTTCTTATTGTGATTATTGGTTGTGAGGTTTCCAGAAATCACAAATTTACTGCATTAGGTATGCTAAAAGACCACATCCAATGGCAATTTTTCACCACACCTACATATATGTTGTACAATGCATTGTCCCTCCACTACAGGTTTTGTTGAACAACAACCAAAATGTTGAGCATTTGTTATAAAGAACGTAATCTTTGCTAAAAATTAAGTTAGTTGTTAGGCTAATTACTGCTTTTTTATCATAAAGAGTATCATTAGTTGACCATTTTTTGCACTGTTTTTAGTTTCAAAAAACCCGTGTCATTTCAAGTTTGTGTGACAATTTTTACTTCTCTACTTACATTATTCCATAAATTATTGAATTTTCAAATATTTACTTGCATTATCTGATACACCATCTCTCTATGTATAGGATATCAGAAAAGAATAAGCTGATTACAAAATTTAATATTTTTCATAATTACAAGCAGAAAATTATATGTCAATGTAAAGAAATATGTAATTGTAAAGTAAAAATTAACAATATAGGAAAAATAAATATATAAAAGGAAGCATTTTCACAAGTGTGTGATACTGCTTCCTATAGTCGCCTATATATCATTGCCAATGTACAAGTTCTTGCTAAACACTTTGTAATGTTTCACTATTAAGTGTTTATAAAGTACCACAAATACATTGTTTAAGGCATGCAAACTTGTAGACAAATGTGGTATAAATTTTGTGGTAAAATGTGGTATAAACACAAGATCTTTGACATATTCCCAAAGGAATTAGTTACATGGGGTTAAGTCAGGTGACCTAGAAGGGTAGCTGTGTAGGATCATATCATCGGTTGCACTGTAGAAATTTACAAAATTCCAAATGCCAATTGGCAAAACCTCCACATTTAATTTTCAACCATCTTGTTCAAAAATGAAATTTTGCATATCTTCCTTCAACTGAGGGAAAAGCCAAATTTCCTGCATATTAAGGTAGGTAATACCACTCACTGATTGTTTGGCAAAAAAGAATAATCCATAAACCTTTGATGAAGATACTACACAAAAGTTTTTTACTATTGAGTCTCTTATTTTTTAAATGTAAGTATGGGGATTTTCCAATCCCAAAATTTGCACATTATGTCGTTTTATTTTGCGATTTAAATGAAAGGTGGCTTCATCACTAAAATGAGTGAAATACAAAAATGCTCCTCTTGCATAGCTTCATCTATGATGTAGATGGCAGTAGTTAGATGTTACAATTTGTTACTAGGTTTCAGTGTTTGGATGGTTTGCAATTTACAAGACTTACAATGCAATTCCCCCCCTTCCCCCAATTCAGACCAAATAATAGATTGAGGTATCCAAGATACAAACAACAAATACAAGACTAATAAATTATTGACTTGATAACCCTTAGGTATGTGCGTGTGTGTGTGTGCATATATTATATAAATGATTATTCCTTATGTTTAAGCTATTTATTGAACAGTAAAACAATAAACTTGTGTCTACCAAAAATATATATTATGACATGAGAATTATTCAAAATTATTCTATTTATTCTATGAGAATTATCCAATTATTCATTGTTTTTGATTGTTTCTGTAGAATGGACAGACACTTTTAATGATAGCTGCTCAACAAGGGCAGGTAGCTGTTGTAAATGAATTGTTAGCTCATGGAGCTGATGTAAATGCAGAAGATGTGGTAAGTAATGATTCTCACTATAATGCTGATATTAGATGATTATAATGGAAAACCCCAGATCTTGAAAGTTATATTTACAGTTTTGGTTGAGTAACCTTTCCAAAAATATCTTTATAATAAATATTCTATGTGATTTCTATGAAAAAACATGAACATTATCTGCTGAGTTACCAAATCTTAGTAACATTCCAATGTTTGATCCTTGCAGTTTATCTTTGTTAAATGATACTAGTACATAATACAACCAGTATTTGGTACTTGTTAATTATAATAATGGTCAAAAAGCACCAATAAAAAATTTCACCAATTTGGAGATTTCAATCGTCAAACTATATAGCATGTGATTCACACATTCAAAATTTTTCATAATAAATAATAAAGTACTTAAGTTTATTTTTATAATTTGGCAAAATTTTTTCTTGATGCTTTTTGGTTTCTATTAAAACCAAATTGTACCCAGTATTTTTTCAATGACTTAAAAAAATGGTTTATTTCAAAAACCTAGTGATGAAGAACCTTGTCCTGATCTTTGTTCATCCTTATAGCTCTTTTTTCAAGTATATATGACATAAATTCCAAGGGATGTTTATGGCCAGCCAAATGGAATTTCAGAATTTTTTTTTCTGTTTGTTTAGTACAATTTTAAATTATTTGGTTGCTGAAATAAAAACTTTTCAAGATGAAGTATTCTTTAGTCATTGTGCTATATTTTCTATTGTTTACTAACTTGCAAATATATATATAAAAAAATAGTGTATAATAAAAAATTCCTTCTTCCTGCCCTTTAGGATAATTGGTCTGCTTTGACAAATGCTGCCAAATCTGGCTTTAAAGAGGTTTTAATAAAATTGTTGGATCATGGAGCTGACATCGAGCATAGAGATATGGTAATATTGATGAAGTATTATGCATAATTTGAATGCAAAGTAATTTATATTATGTCATGAATTATTTGTAACTTAAATATTTCATAATTTGATTGTTTGAAATGAAAATTTGTATATGCAGCTTCTGTGGCCTAATTACCCACAGATTTTATTTCCAATACTCTTTTACAAGATGCATAAATAAAATCATGAGATGTGTATGTTGCAAATGCTTCTAAAGGGAATTATTAGTGGAGAAGTTAACAATTTGTTGTTAAAATTTTTTTTAAATAAATACTGCTGCAATGTAATAAAATTCATAAGCAAGGAAAATAGCATTTATAAATAATGCATCTCAGATTTTCTTTATTAGCAGTAGAAACTTACCACTCCATAATTTTTGTTTAGCTTTTATAATTTTTATAATAAATAGCAATTTTTATTATTTTACTTCGTGAAATTTTTTCGTCATTTTTTTATTTTAATTCATGAAAAATTAAATTACCTCAGACATTAAACCTTCATAACGAAAACATATTAAAACAGAAATAATTTCGGTTTCATTCTTTTTGTCAGTACAGTTAAATGGTTAAAATTCTATTTTGTAGTAGTATTTTTCTTCTTTATTTGTTTAATAACATGTATTTCTAATTTGTAGGGTCAGTGGACACCTTTGATGTGGGCTAGTTATAAAGGTCATTATTATGTTGTTAAAATTCTGTTAGAGCATAGTGCAATGGTGAATGTGGTGGATAAGAATCAATGCACTCCACTTATCTGGGCGTCAGGAAGGGGATTTTTGGAAATTGTTGAAGCTTTATTGGAAAGAGGAGCTAAGGTTTATTCAGGTGACAAAGTAAGTGATATTTTTAAGAAGTGAATGACTTTCATTAAAATTTTTAATATGTTACTTCCTTTTTTTTTTTTTTTTCAACCAATGAAGTCCAAAATTTTTTTACACAGTTATCAATGTTGTTTAACTTCAGATGGCATTATCTTCAACGTAAATACTCCAATTGTAAAATTAGTATATCTATTGTGATTTTTACTGGAAAATAAAACATACTTTTATTTTAAGATTGCATTTTATCTTAATCATGCATTGTATAAAAAACAAACCTTACAATTAAAGATAAATTTTTAAAATTAAAAACAAATTATAAAATTAAGGATTTATTTGAAATTTTTCTTGCTTGTTAGAAGATTTATTTTGTGTAATGTATATTACAAGGCAGACCCTGTCTCAAAGAAATTGCAGCTATCTGAAATGTTTATCAGCAGCTAGTATGTATCGATCTAATGGGAGGCACTGCAAAGGTGGGGATATAGATACTTTGACTGTCAAGGGTACAAAACATTAGTACATACACTCCACTTTTTTTTATAAGAAATATAATTAAGAAAATTAAAAACAGTGACACGTCTCAGTACCACTGACCTTCGCTATGTAATTGTCAACATCTCTTTACACATTGGCCTGAAAGGAAATATTATCACTGACAAAGATGATATAGAATCTCTTGAGTGTGTTCTACATGATCTGGTAATTGATGGAAGCATAATCTATTTCACACAATTCAGAATAAGTGTGTGTGTGGGAAGGGGGTGACTAATAAATGTAACAAAAATATCAGAATCATTAAAAGTCAAAATCATAAAAAAATGCACAAAACAATAGTAAGGTTACAAATTATTCTTACCCAAATATCATGTGGGCTACATGAAATAGTTTGTACACAGTATATGGGTAAAATAATTTAGTGGCTAGTAAAGAAATTTTGTTTTTTAGTTTATGCAAACTTTTAGGGGCATTTGAATTTATATACAATATTTTAATATTATGTTTAATGAAATCTTTTTTCTCACTCATTGTAGTATGGAACTACACCTCTTGTTTGGGCTTGTCGTAAAGGCTATACTGAAATTGTTCATTTGCTTTTGGAAGCTGGAGCCAATGTTGATACAGCAGGAATGGTGAGCATTATTTAGATATCCCCCCCCCCGACTTCTCAATTTCTTTTTAATTGTGTCTCCCCTTTATTTTGTAGTTAAATTCTTTTATATTATATTAAATTAGAAAGATCATTAATTTATTAATTAAATGAAAAACAAAATGCTAACAAATATAAATTTGTCATTTTTGTCTCCCTCATGCATATTTATACCAAGATTAGATTACAGCCATGTCCATAAATTAAGAATAATTCGGAATCACACGGAAATCGAACTCTAAAATCACCCGTAAAATGACTACACACATCTTCAAAAATCATATGCAAATTGCAGGAAGCCACCAGATGACACCGATAGGACGTCACTATGAAGAGAGTGTAAGAGAGTGGTTTAAGGAATATAGGCAAAGAAGTAAAATTGTTCGCAAGCACTTTATAAGCCTTTCAGTGCAATAACCGCATAGTTATGACACAAAGGACGCATTTGGATGATTTTTTTTATGTGGTAGAATTATCGGCCGACTGGAAATTTGGCTTACCCAGCTGTAAGTATCTGAGGAACTTGGAATCGCCCAGAGTGTCATCACCAGGCTTTGGCAACGATTCCAAGATGGTAATGTGAGGAAACGTTACAGCACAGGTCGCACAGCGGTCGTTACAGCACAGAAACAAATGGATCACAGCATCAGACCTGTCCTGTCAGCTCTCTTCAGCCACTGGTACGACAGTTTCAAGGCAGACCGTATACAGATGCTTAGGGCAGATTGGTCTATATGCTCGTAGGCCTGTCAGATGTGTTCCACTTACTGCAACTCACAGTCGCCAGCGGTTAGCGTGAAGTAGAAAGCATGCATTGTGGACGCCGCAACAGTGGACTTGTGTAATGTTTTCCTCCGAGTCCAGGTTTAGCTTGCAGTCTAATTCTCATCGGACTTTCATATGGAGAGCGCAGGTACCCGTTATCACAAGAGAATATCATTGAACGACACTTTTACGGTGGTGCAGGGTTGCTCGTTTTGGGAGGAATTATTCTGGTTTCCAGAACCGACCTGCATGTTCAAATTGGAACCATGACAGGCCAAATCTATCGGGATGTCATTCTGGAACAACATGTATGTTTGTTTTGGGGCGCCATTGACGCAGAATTCGTGAGTCCGTCCTCACCGTCAAGCATCGTAAACAAATGCCTTCGGTCGGAGGATATCACCCGTATGGACTGGCCAGTATTCTCATTGGACTTGAATTCAGTAAAACATGTGTAGGACATGCTTGGCCGACGAGTTGCAACCCGTCAACTATCTCCTTCTTGTCTACAGGAACTTCGGAGAGCATTGCTGGATGAGTGGTGTAATATCCCCCAAGATAAGATTTATAATTTGATACTCAGCATGCCTAGGCTTTGTACGAACTGTATTGCATCGTCTGGGATACATACTATGTATTAATTATCATACCAACCATGTAATATTGTTTTTTGTAAATAGGGTTTTTTTTTCTTTTTGTAATTTGCTTTAGGAAGCAAAAATTGCAATTTTTATTAATGATATCAAACATTTAGCATCTTTTTTGCTCTTTACCTTTTGTTTAATAAATATGGTTTACAAATAAGTCACATTTGTTTTGCTTTTAGCTCTTTCTTTTCCGGAACGTGCATTATCCTTAATGTATGGACATGAGTATATATGGTTTGCCTGGCTGTATTGTATGTGCAACTTCAACTGTATGTTGTCACTTTGCTGTAAGTGAGCGTAGAATTCGAAAGTTAAATAATGAAAGAAATCTATTAATTCTGGGCTGGCTGAATTTTATGAAACTATTTTTTTTTTGTCTTAATGCAGTAATTGATGTAATAAATAAGAGGAAAGTGTACCTTCTTTTCATTTTTTGTTAATGTTGATGATTTTAAAATTTGTTATGAATTTTAAGAAATTATGGGTATGAGGTGCTATTTTTCATTCTGATATTAGTAGCTCATCATAAAGTACGGAAATTCTATATTTATATCTCGTAAATAAGGAAATTTTTACTTTTTTGTTTCAAAATAATACAGTGTTGAATTGAGGAAATGTTTTACATATTTTTATTTCTTTTAACTTGTTTCATGCTTGTAAAAAATGGAATTTTTAAATTTATGCACTTGTATGTTCTTACAAACACTATTTTAATTTAATTTTTAATTAATTTTTTCATAATCAGTTAATTTGAATCTTGGTTTGATCTGTCATGTGATGAATTTTAAAAATATATATATATTTTTAAGATTTCATAATTTTTATAATTAATTTTAAATTAGTTTTAAAAGTTGAAAGTAATGAAAAAATATTTCTTTTATTATATGTTAATAAATGTCTCTAAAAGCTGTTTTTATTCTGTCTATTTCTTTCTGGTTCTTAAAATTTTAGATAGAAATTATCTTAATTTTTAAAAAACAACTACTATAGTTTTACAAGTTATGTATAGCTGAAAGTATAGCTTAGAAATATGGTTTTATTGAACTATTATCTATTTTTAAGTAAATTACAATAGTTGCCTCCACAGAGAACAAAAGAGATTTTTAAAAAATATGTTCAAATAAAAGCTAACATATTTCATTGCATGAATTAAAATGCCATCATTTAAATTGTACGAATTTTACAGTTATGATATTTTTAGATTCAATGTGATTTAATTTTGCAGGAAAATAAAATTAGAAAATTAACTCCTGTGTGAGGTTAATACATTTTATTGATGTTTCTCTTTCGTGTGCATTTTGCTCTGATTTTTGATTTGATTTTATTCTTTTAGTTTTCGTGGACTCCACTTCTTGTTGCAACAAAAGGCAACTATCCCAGCATTGTGAATATGCTTTTGGAACATAAACCAAATGTCAATGCTGTTGATATGGTATAATTCTTTATATAAATTTTTTCTGTAATATACATGTAATGAATTATTTTTAAGGTGTATTAGTAATTCAGTCCAAGTTTTCATTTTTTCACCCATAAATTGGTCTTTTCAATAGAAATGACCAAATATTGAATGATACTTGAATGTGTTTCTAAGTAAAAAAAAAAAAAAAAAAAAAAAAAGCTTGTGTTTTTTAAAAATGGGAAAATTTTGTCTGCATTTTTTTTTTTGTATTAAGTGTTTTATGCTTAAGTAAAGTCTTAAGTTATTTTTTGTATGTATGGAAAGTAAGTACAGAGCTTAGAGAGTTAATATTTACTTTTATTACTGGATATGATAGATATAGTATAAAAATGTATGATAAAAGTGCTTAAATTTTAAAGCTATTTTAAGCATCTTAAATGTGCTTGGTTTTAAAAAAAATTTAAAGCATTTAATTTTTACAAAAATTGTAATGTGACCCCCCCCAAAAAAAACATTGAATAGGATAAATAAAAAAACATAGCCATGAATCTTCAGGGAAAGGATCTAGGGCTTTTAGCACATATTAAGATTATTACAATGACATTCTTTTCCACTTCCCCTTTCATCAACAATGGGCTCCTCATATACTAGAATAATTATCCTGAAGGAGGCAAATGATTTTAAATTTCTTGAATGCCAGTGCTTTTACACTTGTACTCAGTCTGAAAGATATTGGAACCTGCAGATGAAAATCCAAAATTACTTGACTAAAGCAATTCAGATTGATCAATAGATTGCATAATGTGGAGAGAATACATGAGAGATAAAAGAGAACACTGGTGAGATTTATTGTGAACTGTTGATAAATAAATGTTGATGTTGAACAAACAATATATTAAAGGTAGTGAAATTACTATAAATATGAAATGTGCCAAATTGTTGTAATTCAAAAAATACCTGAACTTCTTTTATTTTTAGTATTACAGATGATGAAGTATTTATTTTAGTTATGCCTACTAAGTGTTTGTTTAACCCTTTATAGGATAAAGAAAAATATACAGATTGGCTCTGACCAGCATAAAAATAATCCTGACTAATTTCATTTAACTAGATTCCAATAATTATTTCTTTCAGTTTTATCTTAGTAGCAGAGCAGTTTCTTTGCAACAATTTTTGCATTCATTATATGCCAACAATATTCATGGGATTCAGATCCGAACTATTCCCTAATCAGTCTAAAACTTTAATTTAGGCCAGGTTTTTTAATATTGTCCTGCATCGATAGGAAGGAAAATTACTTTTCAAATATCTATAATATTGTCATTCATGAATAAGTTGGATTGTACTTGCCAATTTCGACAGGGTGCAGAGTCCCATCGAAAAATGTAATTTCTAGCATCTTTCCAGTGATCTCGACTAACTGGATCTAAACACTCCTACAAGATCTTAGTATAAGCAGACATTAACAGTACCAGTTAAAAATTTGTGGCATGGTTGAATATGCATCCTCAGATCATATTCAACCATGGCTAGAAATTTTACAGTAGGTGATATGTAGTGTATGTAGATCATAAGCTTTATGTTTATATCTCTGAAATACTACTTACCATTTCGTCCATGAACTTATATTCGTCCAAAATAATTACTGTGTCCCACTAAACTCCTGTCCAGGAGCCATGCTCTTTTGCCTGGTAAAATCATTTCTGCATCATTTTTTCAATAAAAGGGCTGAACTTTAAAAGGTAAAACTTTTTTAAATGTAAAGGGTAAAGGCTTTTTCTTAGGGTGATACATTTGTAGACCATAGTAAAGAAGGCATCTTTGGACAGTTCATACATTTAGATTAACTCCACAGGCTCTTTAAAATGACATATTAAGATTCTGAGAGACCTTTATTTCAGATACGATCATCAGATTTTATAGTTACCCTTTTTCAACCTGATCTGGATATTGTATCAACATTAACAGTTTGATCCTTCAAATATCCTTAAAACAAGTATTACACATATTTCAGTTGCACCAATTAGCATATTGAGCCATCCTTCCATTGCTTAAAGAATGAGATAAATGACAATTGTTCCCATTTGCTGTTATATTTTTAGAAATTGAATTGCCTAATTCTTAGGAAGGGCTATATGATGCAATAGGAATATGAATTGTAATGTTTCTTGCTTTGCAGCAACTGAAATAATTTAATAGGAATTAAATAATTCATTAACATTACAAATTTCTCTGTTTGATTTCCCCACCACCATCACTATATGTGTGTGTGTGTGTGTGTGTGAACATAAACATAAATTGCTATACTCAGGTACTTAAAATTCAAAAGTAATGAAAATAAATTTTTTATGATGACTTATTCTTCATGTTTCAAACATGCATCAACAACAAAAGCTAAAAAAATCTTTTAGCATTTTTTATATAAGTGCGAATTTTACAGTTTTTGTTTCCTATTAAAATCTCTTCCTTTCTCTGTATATAATAGTTTGTCCTGGCAGACGATAAAATAAGTTAGGAGAGTAAAATTTTACAAGAACTTACTTCTTCAGAATTAGAAGTTCACTAAGAATGGATTTTGTAATATATTCTCCAAAACATGTACATGATTCATATCATTGCTTGTTGTTTCTCATTCACTTTGGAAGCATAAAATTTGTTTCCTCTCATATTTTCTTTAAATGTAAGGAAAGTTTATATTAACTGTGGTAGCAACAGAAAATTTTCCCCATTATTTCCTCTTCGAAAGCTCCAAAATAAAACTGTCTAATGGAAGAAACAAATATATTGTCAATAAATAATGTTTGTTTGTTATTATTCAGATCTGACACACACACACACACACACACACACAAAAAAAGATGAAATAGTTCCTACTCTGCCCAGTTGTAAATTATCATGCGAAAAAAAAAATCTTACAGATTTTTCCTTGAATGTATTCAGCAAGCCTCATATACTACACATATTAGAGTATGTTGTTGGAAATATGGGATATATTTTCAACAGCATCAACAATTTTTTAAAGGGTATTTAGAAAAAAAAAAAATTCTGACATGATGAACTATTATAGAAAACTAATTGTACAAATAATTTTTCACTTTTTGTTATGTGCAACAGTACTCAAGAGAAAAATAACCTTTTAATGAGATGTAGAATCTGAAATTATTATTGAGAAATTTAAGAAACTGTGAAGTTAATGTCAGCTGTAATTTTAAACATGAATTAAAAAAAAATTAGTGATAATATGTGCTTTATCTGGCATTGATAAATTTTTCTGAGCTAATATGGCATTCACCCTTTTGATGTCCTCTCCATTCCATAAAAAGTATTTTTTTGTCTCATTAGGGAAAAAAAACCCTCAAACAAGTAAACATTTTAAACATTAAAAGCTTTAAAATGCAGATGAATGCTTGAAGTGCATTACGGCCGCCCTGCTGAAGCTTCACTTGAATGCAGTAGAGGCGTTATGGACGATGAAGAGATTAACAACTGATTAGTTGTTACATAATTTACATAAATGCCTGTAAAAAGGAAATGGGCATGGCTGACACCCAATATTTAGTGTATTTTGTAAACCCGTTTTTTTTCCAAAGATATATCCAATTTAACAGTTATATAAATTTGCAGTAGTATTAAAATTAATTAATTCTAATCAATCTACTAATAACTCAATTTTTTAAATTTTGAATTTTTATATAATTTATTACTGAATAATGAAATTTGACATTCTCAGTAAGTGATGATGCTTGATTCAGTCTCTATATAATTTTATAACCATATTTAGAATTCACCATATCATATTAGAATATTACGATTAAAATATTAAAAAATGTTTTTTGTCAAAAATTAAAATTAAAAAACAATATTTAAAATCTTTAAGAGATGATTTATGAAATTTCTTAATAAAAACTATGCATTATTACAAAACAGAAGTTATCCTAGGCTTAGAAAATATTTGGTTTATGTATTCATGCAAGTACAAAGGTACTTAATTTTTTTAGCTAAGATCTTAAAAATGCTTTTTCCCTGTGCATCCTGTATTACTTCTTCATATCAGTTCAATTTTTTTATCCTTTTAAAAAGCCGAACTCATTTTGATATATTGTTTAATTTCCTTTATGAAAAATTTCCATGACCCTTCTTACAAGATTTGCCCCAAATGTCGTATTTACATAAATATTAAGCATAACTAAGATTTTTTTTGTTTGTTTTTGTCACTCTCTAGGATGGTTGTACTGCCTTATCCATTGCATGCAAAGAAGGCTATACAGATATTGCAAAGGCTCTGATGAATACTGGTGCATACATAAATTTACAAGACAGAAATGGCGATACTAATTTAATTCACGCTTCTAAATCTGGGCACTTTTCAATTGTGGATGCATTAATTCGAAAATATGCTGATATAGACTTAGCTGGAGGAGTAAGTTGGTAGAAATTTATCATATTTTGAAAAGAATATGACAATTTTATTTGAAATTTGTCTTTAATCTGTTATGAATTGAATAAAAACGTTTCTTCCAGGATGGGAAGACAGCACTATATTGGGCAATTGAGAAAGGATATGTTGATATTGTGCGCTTACTACTAAGTGCAAATGCAAATACAGAAATAGCTACTAAAGTAAGAATTTTTTTTCCTCTTAAAATTATTTTATGCGATATTTCTTTTAACATCATACATTGTATTGACTAGTTATGTGTAAATTAACTCTTTCTTATCATTTCTTTAAGAAAAAATGCATTGTATTACTGTGTTTATAATTAGAGATGTTATAAACAAAATATGGAAAGATCTAGAACTTAATTACCTTTTAAGCTGTATATACACCAGATATATATTACATAAAGTTAGTTTCCAAAACCAAAAATCAGAAAGTAAAAGTAGATTTCTTTAGTCGAGAAATACAGGGTACTTTTCATTTGCTCTTCTAATTTCATAAGAATTGGAACTATGAGGGTAACAAAGGGTCAAAGAGGATGCAATTAAAGAGCATTTTCCAACAAGGTGTGCAGGGTGCAAATATTAAAAGACAATGTTGGCCATTTATGTTAAAGTGTTCCTTCTCCTAATATGAACTATTTTTCTGTTTTCAACTGTAAGGGAAGAATGAGGTGTTTTGTCATGTTATGTGGATTGTATTTTTGGATAACAAACAATTCATCTGCAATGTTAAGCCTTTTTATTTATCATTTTGTAAACTCATGTTAGGGTGCAGCATTTGACTGACTCTTTTTTTACAAGTGTTTTTACAAATGGCTCTTTAGTGGATTTTTGCTATACATGATGTTATATTCTGCCCAGCATTAAAATATGAAGTGTTTTAAAATAGACAAATTTATTAAAATTTTAAAAAATGAATGATTTACAAATGAAAACAATATTCTAAACAAATATATAACATTATAATTTAATTTGCATAGTGTCCATTATTTGTAAGATACATATTTTTGAAATGGAATGTGTGAAAACCCCCTTGCCAGTTTTCAATTTAACTACTCTTACCTTACCATCATTCCCACATATTACTTCTAAAATTCTTGCTGTTGCCATTTGCAGGAGTGCAAGTCATTTTCTTTTAATAGCACTAAACATCTTACTTTTATCTTTTTATCCATTATCTTTTTGAAATTGCCATTTATTGTCAAATGTATTTCTTAAAATTGTAAATGATTAAAACAATCATTTTTCAAACGTTTTACAGCTGCTTTGTATACACTTAGTTATATTGCCACCAAGTTACTCTAGTAGGTCTTTGTTTAAAGCATTCAATACAATCATTTATTGTTTTCCCTGCAATACTTTTACCACTGATGGGCCAATATTGCATTCATTCTTATTTGATGTACTAATCCCTGAGCACCAATATGCAGATACTTCTTATCCACATGTTTAAAAAATAATCTTGTAAATTTATGTTTATTCAGCAAAATTATTTAATGCTTTGCTTCAAATGGCAAGTGAGCATTATTTAAACTTCCACCAACTCTTTTTATTAAAAATGGATCTAAAGCTTTTAACTTTCTTGTTTTTGAAATGCCTTTACCTTTTTTAAAAGCATCAGTTTCTTCTTTAAACCCGTTCATTTGAGTTATTCAAGCTAAAAATTCAGTACATCTTTTTGAACTCCTCTGCAGTTAAATAAGTACTCACTTTTTTACAAAATTCAGTAGCTTAAAAATAAAGCTAAATATTTTTATTTGCTTATGAAATGAAATTGAAAGTTGTAAAAAGAAAGAGTTCATGATGAAATAATTTTTTATGAAGAAAGAGCTCATCATAAAAATTTGAAGTATAGTCATTAACTGAAAGAGTCACGGCAGTTTCAGTTCATCATTATAAGCAGAGAACCACATGTCATTTTTTAAAAATTCATCTACATTGCAATCTCTAGAAATTAAATCTGCAGTACTGTTCTTGGAATTCAGTCTTAATCCAAGTTAAAATGATTGTTAACCAAATTTTATGAATGGGTAATTGTAGAATTAGAATAATCATTTTAGCTAATCTTAAAGCCACACATAATTCCAATCTGTGTATGGTAAATTTTTTCAAAGGAGCCGCTAAGTAAGCTCTTACTGCATAACAGCCTAATTTGAAACTGTCCTAATTTGGTAAAGCATTTTATATAGATAACAGCATTGATTGATGGACTAGAAAAAGCCATATAATTCTCATATATACTATTCAGGAAGTAGAATATATTTTTTTCTTCTTCATGCTATTCAAAAGGAAAAGAAGAATACTATAGTACAAGTATACTACTAGTGCTAGAGAAGCAATTCCATATTTTTTATTTTAGACATGTTCCATATATATGATTTATAGTTCAGAAAAAAAAATAGTGTTAATATTATAATTGATGGTATATGAACGATTATAATTACTCTGTTGAAACAAATGCATGTTAAACCTTCTATATCTTGATCAAAACCTACAAAATTTTATATCATGCTGTTTTATTCTTCTATACTTGCATTTAATGTGTAACATCATAATCGTTTCTTGAATTTCTGTTGCAGAATATTAATTTTGAATATTATTAGAACTATTTTTAACCAATTATTTCTCAAAAATTTTACTTTCTTTCATTTATTTTAATATATCTGCTAATGGTTGACTATTTCATTTAAAAAGAATTACCATTAATCGATATTAGAAATTTTTGAGTTTTTTTACTTTATCTAATTTTCAGGATGGTGATACTGCTTTATTAAAGGCTACACGAAACAGAAATGCAGAGATTGTACAGATGCTTGTGGAGAAGAAATGCAAGGTGTCTGCTGCTGACAAAGTAATGTAATTTATTTTATTTAGCTTTAAATCATTTTAAATATACAAAATTGAAATTTTAAGAAAAATACGGATGATGTAAACAGCGTGTTTGTACTATATAATCATTTCCATTCCTGATGCTCTAGATCTAATTTCATTACAGATTTGTGACTTGAATTTCAGTAAATGTAAAATAATAATGTTGGAGTATGTTGATCAATTTATATTATTTTAGATTTAAAGTAATGACATTAAAATTTGTCTTGACTAAAACCTATAAAATATGCTTACACCGTTATGCTTAAATAAAACTTTCCTGCCCAAAAGACAATTTTTTGTCACTGCATTATGATATTTGTCTGAATCATTATGTATAATCCACACATTGCTTTAATATTATTTATGGTGATCTTTGATTCAGAACTCAATGTTTTTCCATGGGGAATTCAGAAACTTTTCTCTCAGAATTTAAAAATGAAATTTTTCTATGCTGTTTATTCTAAAATTTGAAATTACTTCTGGAAGTTAAAATTTTGTTGAAATACCATACTAGAAAAATGTTTTAACTTAAATGAAATGTTATAGTTAAAAATAGTAATAGGATTGAATAAATTTAAAGTGAAATATCTGAATCAACAGGTGCTATATTCATTTCTTTTAAAAATTTAACAAGACTATCATAAACCAAAATGTATCAAAACTTTATCTGATGCATAAACCCAAACTGTTGCCTAAATTCTGGATCTAATCTAGTAGTACTGCTATTTTTTATGGATCAGATATGACAAATTCTGGATAATTTCATAAACTATTATCTATAATCCTCTAGAAAAGATAATGTAATAATAAATTTTGTGAATACAACCAAAAAATTTGAGAAGTTGTGAACTTGTTTATTAGTGAGATATTGGTAATAAATTCTTAACATGTAATGTGATCTATTAATTTCCTTAATTTAAGCCATAAAGACTGTATTTGATACCTTTTATTGAGACATGGAAACATCTATTTCCTGGCTATGAAAGACATGAAAAATGCCTTTAAATAGTTGCTAGATTTCTTAGTTGTTTGATTCCAAAATATTTTAATTAGCTACGAAATATTCATTTCATTCTAAGAAGATTTAATTGCATGAAATTTCAAAGATAATCAAGTTTAGCTAAATTAATTTCTTTTTCATTCCTCTGTAATTTCCATTATATGGAATTTGTGCTGTTTGCTCATGGTGTGGAATGCTTTTCAGGCATCTGTGTGATGCATTGTTTTATTCTCTGAAAAACTAATTATACTAATTTTTCCAATAAAAATGTCTTATGTAATTTTTGCCTAGTAGGGTGTATGAATAATGATTTCTTATGATATTGCTCCATAATATTAAAATAAAAATATAGGAATCTGAATATTGCACACACTGGTAGTTCACAAAGTCTCTATAATTTCAAGATTTTAGTACTGTTGAATCATGAAAAAATTTGTAAAAATCATTACAATATGAGTAGTAGATATCAAAAATTTTGCTTCATTTAATACACTTCTGCATGGACACCAACAGTTACACTATGCATTTCAAGACCATTTTTTTTTTCTTCTTGCCATGCATATGATAAAATAGCATTATCATAAGCAGTAGATTAAATGAAAATTTTAAGTGTTTTTTTTTTAAATATAAAGTCATTTGTTTTCATTCAGTACATGTCTTACCACAATCTCATCTGAAAGATACCCATCTTATAATAGGTTTTGTATCAGGGTGACCAACAAAGTGGGAAAACTAGGAATTGTCAGGGAATTCAGAGAGATTGGGAAAAATCAGGGAAATTTATTTTTAAACTGGAATTTTTTTATAAATCTGTAATTCCTATTGAAAGTGAAAATTCTCTGGTGGTTTATTTTTTAAGTAAAATGAAGCTCGATTGGCAACTAATGAAAATTATTCATTATTAATCATTCATTTAGACAAAATTGGTGTAAGAATAGAAAAGATTAACCGTCATATCTACTTTACTTTATTCATATATATATATATATATATATATATATATATATATATATAATTTTACCTTGACTTTTTTTTTTCGAGGAAGCAAGAAGTCAGGTTATCAACATAATTAACGAAAATGGTTTTTTTTTTTTTGCTTTATATGAGAAAAGGCAGCCTAACAAAGACCCCCAACTCCTATTATTGTTATGATTTTAAACTTTAAGCGACCTCTTTTGTTTAAAAGCATATCTATACTTATAATAAAGCTCAATGTGGGTGTGTGTTGGTGCTCTACAGGCCAAACCATTCAACCTACAGCTAACAAATTTGGCACGTGTATACCTTGGAGGCCGGGAATGTGCACCTCGGGGTTATTTTTTCGAATTTTTAATTAGAATTTTATTTATTTAAAAATTAAGTGAAATTTTGGCGTGTTTCTGCTATAATTTCCGAAAATATTATCGCACAAAAAAGATTTTTACATCAAGTTAAAGATCAAAAATTTATCTTTTAATTGATACCAATATTTTAACCTTAAAATTAAGTTTCTATTTTAAATTAATTTTTAAATAAATATTTTAACTATATTTTTCAACAATTTTTTCGTACAAAATAAAAATAAAATTTAAGCTGCAAGAGCACGTTTCGCATTCATGGGGGAAAATTATCTTTTTTCAAAGTGTTGCCATCACATTAATTAAAGCTCCAATTAAAAATAAATTAAATCTTTTTGGAAATGAAATCTGCAAAAATATAATTTTCAGCACGTGCCTGTTGGAAATGAAACAAATATGAAATATTATTTTTTCTAAAAAATAAATGCAAGAAAGATTATTTTATGATCTTTTACACTATCTATATTATTAACCCAATAAATCAGTTATATTTTAAGGCAAGTTTTGTTTAATATGAACAGGATATCCATTCAAATCATGGCCATATAGCTAATTTGTAAACCTTTAGTAATAGACACAGATCTGCTAAAATGGTCTAAATGGAAAATGATTATATTTTATGTAACTTGATTCAATATATGCTCTAATAAATAACAAATTTTTGATTTTACATAAAGCTTCTGCTGTGGAAATCATGTTGAACAAAATGTTCTTGAAACACTAATATTTTAAATAAAAAGAGTTAATTTCCAATCAATTAAATCAATCACTTAAACTGACTGATTTATGAAAATTTGAATATCACTATTCAATAAAAAAAGATAATTTTAGATTTTCCATTGATCGTTTCAAAGAAAATATGCCAATCAGCGCACAGGTTTCTCAAGATTAATTGGCCTAAGATTATGAAAATGTTGAGTTTTTCTAAATTTTTAACATTCAAAGTTTCATAAATCAGTCTTAGTTGATCGTGGAAAATAGAAACATTCATTCGATTATTTAAAATTTGATGTGTCCAGAATATGATACTTTACTGCATTAAATTTAGACTTCATAATTTTTGAAATATATTTATAGGTCGGAACAAAATATTATTATTGATTTCATATCAATTCTTTTGAAAGCAAAACTAAAAACTGAATTTTATGCAGAATCTGAGAAATTTTTGTTGAATTATTCTTTGAGATATTACATAAATTATGAAAAATATTTTGTAGTTTACATAAGACTTAAATACCGAGCGATTCTGTTTGCAGTACTCATATTTAATAATAATAATAATAAATAAATAAATAACGATAAAATGATAAATAAAATAAAACGCTTGGTTTCATTAAAAATATCTTTACATTAATTGTAATTTCAGCATTTCCAGTTTAAATTAAAGTTGAAGTTTTACCGGAAATGACAACAAATTAGGAAAATATATATAGTAAATTGAATGAAATGATCTAAACAACAGTATAAGTTTGGTATAGCTATCAAAATTTGAAGATTAAATATGTTTTGTGTGAGAAGATATTAAGAGACAAATTATTTGAAATATTTAATTGAAAATTGTAGCTAGCAGTAATACTGGCGAACCGGCTGGTCGCCAAAGGCGGCTAGCATTTAATATGTATAGGTTTTACCCTCCTTTTCTTCCTTTGAAATCAAGTCAATTGTACCATATGTTATGAAAGCATGAATTTTGAATACTAATATTCAAAACTATTTTAAAGTAGATGTAAAACATTGTCCCATTATTATAATTTCAACTATTTTTGTTGAATTATGAAGTACTGAATATTATTGCTAATATTTTCTTAAAACATTTTTTTTATTATTATTTTTAATCATTATGTATAGAATCCCTTACTAAATTTTTCATATGGGCGGACATTATGGAGACATGAAATGGACGTTATTGTTAATATTTTCTTTTGGGGATTTTGTAAAACAATTTTGTGTTGTTTGAAATTCTTCACACATTCAACAAAATGCTCTTTAATTTTCAAATAATATTAAACACAAGAAATTAATTTGTTTGTTTCTTTATAGGTACACCTTTCTCTTGTAATTTTCCCCAAAAATTTTTCAAAAGGCAAAGGCAGCGTTTTTTATATATATGTTTTAACTTATGTAAAACAGATGACCACAAAAGTTTACAACATGCTATCTTTTTTTTTATTACTTTTCTAAAATTTCTTTTTATGTAAAAAAATATTAATAAGCACCATTATTAATAAGCACTGGAAGAAAACAATTTATTTCATTCTTAAGTATACTGCCATTGTGCTTTATTTTAGTATTACATCTTTCATGAGTAAATCTGGCAAAAAGTTCTGAGATATAACTGATTGGCTAACTGTCAGTCTAAAATTGCATATATTTTTTAGTATTGGTTAATATATTTGCAAGAAGAGGGGAAATGTTTACACATTTGTAGCTTATCAGAAATTCATTAAGAAAAGCGGATTTTTTTTCTTAGTATTACATTTTTATTTTACATTGATTTTAATTAAAAGTGTAGAACGATTTTTCTCTTGCGGTTAAGAATATATTTGATAATAAATAAATAAAAGAAAGGAAAGCAACATAATTTTGAGGATATTATATATATCCGAAAAAATTTAGGGAATTTTCTTGAAAAAACTTGGAAATGTCAGTGAGAAGTCAGAGAAATTCAAACAGCAGAACTTATGGCAGCACTGTCTACTGTTCTTAAGGAGTAGTCGGCTTTCTTTTTTCTTCAGTGGCCTGTCTTTTATCAATAGGCCGCCTAAATAGGGCACTAAAATTTTTTGCTATATATGAGTTACTTGTGACAAATTTGGTTAAATTGCCTTTTCAGTATTTTTTTCAAAATTGTAAAGAAACATTGTGAATTATTTACATAAAATGCTAATAAGAGATGTAAATTATAATTAGTTCTAATATTTTTCTATTTGTAATAGTATCATATGTTTATTTTCGTTCCGTCTGTATTAAATATATGCTATTTTTGTAATATATATAAATAACAATAATGCAAATAATATGAATAAATTTTCATTTTGTCTGAATTACTTATTACTTAATCTAGCATTTCAGCATATTAAAAATTCTTTATAGAAAGGTGACACAGCATTACATATTGCTATGAGAGCTAGAAGTAAAGCTATAGTGGAGATTTTACTTCGCAATCCTAAAAATAGTCAGCTTCTTTATCGACCAAATCGTGCAGGAGAAACTCCATACAACATTGATTCTAATCATCAAAAGAGTATATTAGCTCAAATATTTGGTGCCAGTAAGTAAAATTTCATTTTCTATATATCGTAATTATATGCATACATTTGATAATCAGTCATATTTCTAGTAAGTTCCTTATTTTTCTTCTTCCTGTTTGCATTTATGTGCATTAAAAAAGATATTTTTATGTGTCTAAAATTTTAAGTGCTTAGTTTTATGAAATACAATGCCTTGCCATTGTAAATTAATAGGTGAAGTTAATCAACTCTATATGAAAATTAAAATGAATAGATTGCCATTATTTAGATGAAAGAAAACAATGAAGAGTTGACATCTGCATGAATTTGTTTTCTTAAAACAAAAGAAAGATTTTTTTTTTTTTTTTACAAACGAATTATTATGAGTAATGAAAAGTGGATTTTGTAATAAAATTATAAATACCAAAAAGCGTGGATTAATTCAGACCAACCATCGGCATAAGTTGCAAAAATGAATATTCATGTCAAGAAAGTTGTTACTATGTGTGTTTGATTATGTTACTATGGTGGGATTGAAATTATTAAAAGATGTTTATTAATTAAAATTTAATTAATAAAAAAATTTTAATAGGAAATTATTAATTATTAGGAGTAATTTATTACAAGCTTCTAGAACCTGATGAAATTGTTACAGCACACAATCAAATTAAGTGATGTTCTGATGAAACTATGGACCAAAGAAGGAGGGAAATGATGTAGTAGTATGTCATTGCTCAACCATATACTGCAAAAAAGAAGTCTAAGAATTCATTTATACCTTAGGCTGAGAAGCTGTCCAGTGTGCTGTGTATTCTCCAGGCATGGCTCCTTCTTATTACTACTTATTTAGGGTGATGTCGTCATATTTGAAAGCCAGTGGTTATGAAAGTTGAAAGTGTGTGAAACTGGCTCGATGCTTGCTTTGCATTGAAACCAGAAAAGCTTCTATCTTGAAGGTATTCATCATCTACCTAGGCTTTCATCATGCATTCAGCATTCAACATATAGGGTAAAAGACCATAGATAGTATTGGCAAATATTTCAATTATTAATCTTTGTAACTATTTTTTGTGAAGAAAATATCATTTCTATTCTGTAGCCTTTTAAAGCCATTTATTTTTTACAAAAGCATGAGAAAATGTACCTAATTTTTATCTATCAAAAGAATTTCATTAGTCTTCATTTTAGGAAAATTTAAATTAGTATTATATATTTGCTGAAAAGACAATGAATTTATATTGGCATGTTACAATTTGTGATTTTTCCCAAACTGTAGTCTATGAATCTGTTTAATCAGTACATAAATCTGTTTAACAAATCTAGTATTTTCAGCTCATAAATAAATTGATTTTTGAAAAATGTGTAATGGTTTTATTCATCAATTAAAGTTGCAGAATTGTGATTATTAATAAGTTATTTGTTTCATATAGGACGGCTTAATACCAATGAAGACAGTGAAAATCGCTTGGGTTATGATCTTTATAGTAGTGCCCTTGCTGACATACTGAGTGAACCTAGTTTAAACATGCCTATATCAGTTGGTCTTTATGCTAAATGGGGAAGTGGAAAGTCATTTTTACTTAAGAAATTGGAAAGTAAGTAAGTTTATTAAAATTTAACTGTAAAAAAATGTTCTGTACAACTGTAAAAATATGTTCATATTAAGTTTTTATAAAAAATATAAAATATGTTTTTGTGTATTCCGATTTAAAAACTGTTATAATTTTAAAAAGTTGCAAACTTAGTTGATTCATCACATTAAAAATAAATTTACAAAGTTGTAAACATCATAAATTCATAAGTTCTCAATGTGTTGGTTTTCAGAAATGTTAACAATATCTGCTCATTTAGAAGCACATCTGATATTTAAAATCTGTAATCATTTTCATTTTGAAATCTGTGTTGGAAGAACACATATTTAGAATTATATCAGTTGCATTGAATCTTTTATTGAATTTCAGAAACCAACTAATAAGGGAGAAAGTTTAGTGAGCAAATGAATGAATTTAGTAATATAATTTTATCATCAGAATTATAGATATCATTTTCTGAACCAAATCCATCAAATTGTTGATTATCTTGTCTGTCTGAAGATATTTGAAAGCTATATCTCAAAACACTACAAGTTAGATAAATAAAATTTAGTATATGTTCTTGAATATTAAAACTGTAGAATTGTATCAAAAATGAGATCCATTTGCAAAAAATATCTAATACCTGTTCTGTACCATGAAGCATTTTAGAATATGTGCCATATTGTATAGAAGATTGAGAGGACACTCCTACTAGTTGCTGGATAAGTTTAGTAACTATCATGCTATATTAATTTATGTTCAGTTGTTGTATATTGATAATCATTTAATGGTAATGAAAAAGGAAAAGAAAGAAAAAAAATTTACCATTATTTTTTGCACATTTTTTTTTTTTTTAATTTGGTGATTTTAAGTTGTATTTTTCTGTTTCTATTAGCTACATCAATAGTAATGATGAAATTCATTCATACCTTATCATGCTCTAATACCTGATTTTGAAGTTTCAGTATGCATTTATTTGCATCTCTTGTGTCATTCAAGAATTTTTTTAAACGGTGGTTGCCGTAGTGCTGTCTTTTACTTAACATAAATATCTGTTTTCACATTAGCAAGAGCATCCATATACCTTAGTTTTAAAAAAAAATCATCCCAAATCTAAAGTTCGAAATAGAAAGCTATATTGATTTTGGTGAAGTTGGTTTCCTCTATACTCTACATTAAATGTTTTTGTTATCTTTTTAATTAAAAACTTTAATATTTTTTGCAGATTTCTGAAAACCAATACTAACTATGTATTGCTCAACATCTGAGATACTCTTTGGTTTCTGTTGATAATGAGAAACTTGTTTTTTTCAGACAAATAACTACATATATTGAAAAATGTTTGAATAATGCCTATAATACTTGCACTTGTTGTGAAATATTGTTTTGTTGATTCTTTAAATGCATTCTCAATCTTTTCTAATATTGCAGACGATTATGAATTTGTATTTTACATAGTACTTTTTTTCTCTTTTAGATGAAATGAGAAGTTTTGCTATTCAATGGATAGAACCAATGTTTGAATTTACTAAATTGGTATATTTAATAATATTGTTGTTGTCTCTTATGGTTGGCTTCATACTTGTATTGAGTACCAAAAACTGGCTTTCTGGAGCTTATCTGAGTGTTGGCACATTCCTTTCTGTGATAATTTTTCTTGGTAAGACACATTATTTAATTTTTAATATTGAATTAGACATTCATGAAAATCCAATTTAGGATGTAAAAGCTTGATGTTTGAATGAATGGAATGAATAAAAAGAAGAGGGAGGTTTAAATTAAATTTGAAAATGTTTTATCTCAATACATAAGCCTGATATCATTTCAATCAGTATTATACTCATAAATGCTATTTTTTAATGCATTTCAAGATTCAGTTGCCGGAAAGTGTATCTTTTTCCTTTTTCCAATTTAATTTTATCCCCTTTTTAGAAAATCAAGCATTTATGAAACCATTTGAAAGAATAATGCTTTTAGAATAGAAATCTTTATTAGTATTTTTTTTTCCTATTGTTATGTATATATATAAACTGAATTTTGTAAAAAAAAATAATTCAGAGAATTTTGTTTAGGTATTTCCTTTTATGTAACACATACTTATGTGATTTCGCTCAAATTAAAAAAAAAAAAAATCTAATTTTGCATTTTTTAAAAAATTATTCCTGACTTTATTGAATTACTATAATTTTTAAGAACTCATTTTCTCTCTTTTAGATATCAAAACATTTTAATTTAAACATTAGATAAGTAATAACCCAAATTAATAACATTTTTTTAAATACAAAATTCAATGTCCTTGACTTCCTGCTAAAAACTTCCAACTTTGCCTTCCATCCCTTATATAGAAACATATCTTTGTGCAAATTTAAAGGCCAGTATTTGATTGGATGTAAAATATTACTTATAAATTTGTTTGAAAGAAGAAAAAAAAGTTTTTAGTTTTCCAAAGTATCTGTTAGTCATTTATATGCTTCCACATTATTTGCTTTAAATTAAAAAATATATGGTTTCTTGTTACAGTATACTTATATATGAAAGATTTGAACTTTTATCTTCCGTATATTGCATTGCATCATTAGGTTTCCCCCTCTTCTTTTAAAGAAAGAAAACTAACTATTATTTAAAAGAGCTGATAGATTTGAATTGCTGCTGTAAAGTAAGCTAGCATTTGCATAGATTAGACATTCTGTACTAGAATGTAATGTTTCAAAAATATCCATCATGTGGAATGCATAATTTAAAGAATACATGAGACAGTCTCAGGGATTTGTGTGGAAGAAGATGCAATGCTGGACATTATTAATTAGCATAATAAAAAGATGAAATTCTGTTGTAACGATGAGTATTTTATTATGAGTTTTAAACTACTGAGTGTTAATAAACAACCTCAAGATTCCCATTAAATGTGGTTATATGGCCATTTTTGTATAGTTGGAAAAAAATGTCTGTATTATAATTTTATTAATGTACCTATATGCATATGTTAGTAATTATGCATAATGGGATGGTGCTGGGATAAGTATAACATTGATTGTGTTAAAAAAAAGAAAGAAAGAAATGGCATAGAATTGCTGATATAAGAGGTTAAAAAAATGCTTAAAACACTGATTGGGTAATGTCACAATGAAAAAGCTTCATAAGTAATGCAGAGTTTTTCTAAACAACATAAAAATTCTTAGGTAACCATTTTGTAATTGTTTGAAATTCATTGAAAACTTAATCATTAAACAGCTATTGCACCTAGAGCGACTGAACTTGTTTCCTAATTAAAGAGTTTTACTTATATTTTCAATATTACTTATATTTTTAATTTCAATATTTTGAGAGTTATTTATATTTCTTGCTAACTGCTGTTGCCAAACAACCTTATTTATTTATTAATTTAGTTGTTGTGTGTTGCTAATTTTCCACTTCTGCAGGTTTTTTTTTTTTTTTTTTTTTTTTTGTAAGTGAAAATCATATTTGAGATCTATTGCGCAAATATATATCAGACTATGAATGATTTTTGAAATTTGAATTCTTTTTTTTATATGCAAATAGTGACAGAAATACTTGCTTTTATGTATAAATTAGTCAACAATAGTTAAGGAAGGGCAAAGCTTGCCCTTTCTTTTTATTTTCTGCCATAGTTTAAAAACTTTTTTTTAGTATTGTTTTAACTAGAAAATACATCAAATGAAAATATATAATCTGTTAAATTCTTAAACTATTAAGTTTCTATGATTTTGCACTATATTAATAGCAGTAATAGCTACGACTAGTTATGATGTTATATTCTAACTGTAATTTTTCTAACTTTATAGAATCAGTTAAACGGAAATAATTTCTTTTGCTGATTTCATTTTGCATAAACAAGTCCCAGAATATTGATTTATTCTGTTGCATCCCTTTGTAATTTGGTGATTAAAGTATCAATAAAATAATTTTTTTTTATTGGCTATTGACATAGTATTTTTGGTGTATATTAAAACATATTATTTTTTTAATCCAAATGTTCCCATTGGCCGAAAGATTTTAGAATATTATAAAGGTGAATGTCAAAAACATTATTTGCATAAAAATTAAAACAATAAAAATTTTAGCATGCTTTACCAAGGTGTAATTACTCGGTGCCTTTTAATTTTCCATTGTAATGAGAGTATGAGACTGTGATGAGTATTTCATTTATGTAAATGGATTTTTGCTCTTATTATTTCTGCTTATGATATTTTGAAAAGGAGTATCAATAATAAAATTTACTGGATTCTATGAAAAAATTTCCTATTGCCATTTTTATAAATATTATTTATATCACTAATGTGTAGCATCTATAATTCTCTCGCCAGCTTTTTTTTTTTACAGAGTCAATCTGTGTACATCATGTAACTTTAGTAGTCTTTCCAAGAATCACTGAGTCAAACTATATTGTTTTTTAAAGTGAGAAAAACCAAATGCTTGAAAGTTTTTTCATGGTTTTTTTTTAATTTATGTATTTTATCCTATTTAAAGCATATTGTTTAGAATGAAAATTAATATAATAGTGTGTATAAAAGTAAAGTGTGTAAACATGAATATCTGTTGTTATATACTAATGCATGAGAAATATAATTATATAAATCAAAATGGAAAGATGAATTAATATTATTAATACATTTTTGGCAAACATAATCCATGTGATTTTAAAAACTGAAATTAATGCTCATTTATTTTTTGTTGTGAAACTGCTATTTCCTTAAAAAAAATTTGATTTCAGGTGGTGTTATTTATTTCAATAAACATTATGATCTTTCCTGGGTTTATAAGCTGAGCTTGTACCTGGCAAATCAACTTAATTCTTTGAGAACTCTTTTATTTGTTATATTTTGTAATCCCCCAGCCAATAAATCAGAAAGTGATGCTGATCCAGTAAGGTAAGATATTATTTTATATTTTATGAGTAAATATGCATATGTGTGATAAATTATATTTTAAGTTAATGCAGTAGTTTTGTTTGTATTCTTGATATTATCTCAAAATGTTATTTTAATCCCTTTCTTTTAATAAAAATTCATTTGGTTTTATGAATTAAAATTGTTAATTATGTCTTTCAAAGGTGGGACTGATCCAATTATAAAACAATGTTTGGTTCCTTTCAATTAAAGTAAATATATTCCATTTTTCAAATCAGAATTGTAAATGTTATCTTTACTATAATAGAGTTTGTATCACTAAGTCATTCATAAATTATTGTTTTGATTTAAGACATTCATCTAAATTCTTCACATATTTCTAACTAAGATTTTGAATTACATCTTCAGCTTATTGATAAAACTATAAGCTTTTTATTCATTGTCTCAATAAGTTCAATTAAATTTGTCAATTTGGCTTTTTGTATTTTATCATATGAAGTATATGAAGAAGTATTCTAATCATTAAAAAATTTCAATCTACGGACTACAGCACGGGGATTTCAATGATTCTCCATGTTTTTACCCTGTCTAATTTTCTTTTGAATGCCAGGCGCTGAGTTAACTTGTAATTTGCAAAACGTCTAATGAAAAAACTCTTCAGATACTGTTTATTATCAAATTATCTTTCGGGAAATCAGCAGGAGTGGTCTTCCAAAAACTTTCACATGTACTCTCTAATAAAAGCATTATTTTCCCTCCCCTCCCCAACATTCAAATTGTGGACCTTGGGCAAGGTTATGAATCCCTTGTGCTCAGATTTTTATTTTCAGTTCCATGCATGAAAGTTATGTGCTTCATGGACAGTAAAGAAAATTGGTATTTGTGTATCGATTTCATTGGATTGCTGAATGCAGTTACAAAGTATCAATCTTTGGCAATTTACTTCCCACCCCCATGATTAATTGCTGAAGTGATGTGAAATAAATAATTGAATATGCATTTTGGATGCCTTTTTTTTCTGACCTATTGAAACCAAAATAAAACCTCTAATGTATTCATAAGATCACATATCAAAATTCGATTAATTAAATCATTATGTTTTTGAGCTACTATATTTACAAGCATATGAAAATTCAGACCAATAGATGGTCTACTCTTTGACAAATTTGGTTCAAAATTTGTTGAGAATCTGCATTTCAGATGCTAAGATTGCAAATCAAATTTCATTTAATTTCAAATTTAATTCTTTGAATTATTATATTTACATGCATACTAAAGTTCAGACTTACAGATAGTCAATCTCTTAACGGATATGGTTTCAAATTTGATATGAACTATATGTTAGATGCTAAATTTTTGCATGAAATTTAGGCATCTAATTCTTTACCATTTGTAGCTTGCTTGATTTTTTGTAATTGGACAGCCTTTCAGATAGTTTTCATCTGAATAAATTTCTCACAAAATTTGATTGAAATAAATTATGATATAAAAATTATATATCAAATTTTTTCCATCTACGCTCATGTCTATAAATTAAGGATAATTCAGAGTCATGCGGAAATCAAACTCTAAAATACATATATCACCTGTAAAATGACTACACATATCTTCAGAAATCATGTGCGAATTGCAGGAAGCGACCAGATGACACCGATAGTATGTCACAATGAGTAGAGTGTAAGAGGGTGATGTATAAGGAATACAGGTAAAGAAGTAAAATTGTTCACAAGCACTTTATAAGCCTTTCAGTGCAATAACCGCATAGTTATGACAAAAAGGACGCATTTGGATGATTTTTTTACGTGGTAGAATTATCGACCGACTGGAAATTTGGCGTACCCAGCTGTAAGTATCTGAGGAACTTGGAATGGACCAGAGTGTCATCTCCAGGTTTTGGCAACGATTACAAGATGATGGTAATGTGAGTAGACGTTACAGCACAGGTCGCCCCCGAGTTAAACGCCGAATGAGGACCGGTATTTGGCAGTTACTGCCAAAAGAAACAGACGGAGCACAGCATCAGACCTGTCTCATCAGCTCTCTTCAGCCACTGGTACGACAGTTTCAAGGCAGACCGTGTACAGACGCTTAGGGCAGATTGGTCTATATGCTCGTAGGCCTGTCAGATGTGTTCCACTTACTGCAACTCACAGTCGCCAGCGGTTAGCGTGAAGTAGAAAGCATGCATTGTGGACGCCGCAACAGTGGGCTTGTGTGATGTTTTCCGACGAGTCCAGGTTTAGCTTGCAGTCTAATTCTTACCGTACTTTCATATGTAGAGCGCCAGGTACCTGTTATCACAAGAGAATATCATTGAACGACACCTTTACGGTGGTGCAGGATTGCTCGTTTCGGGAGGAATTATTCTGGGTTCCAGAACTGACCTGCATGTTCAAATTGGGACCATGACAGGCCAAATCTATTGGGACGTCATTCTGGAACAACATGTACGTTTGTTTCGGGGCGCCATGGGCGCACAATTCGTGGACCCGCCCTCACCGTGCAAGCATTGTAAACGAATGGCTTCGATCGTAGTATATTATCCGTATAGACTGGCCAGCGTTCTCATCTAACTTGAACGAGTGGGACTAACTAACTAACGTGTGGGACATGCTTGGCCGACGAGTTGCAACCCGTCAACCACCTCCTACATGTCTACCGGAACTTCGGAGAGCATTGCTTGATGAATGGCGTAATATTCCCCAAGATCAGATCTATAATTTGATACTCAGCATGCCTAGGTTTTGTACGAACTGTATTGCATCGTCTGAGAGACATACTATGTATGAATTATCGTACCAACCATGTAATATTGATTTTTATAAATAGTTTTTTTTTTGTAATTTTTCGCAATTTTTATTAATGATATCAAACATTTAGCATCTTTTTTGCTCTTTACCTTTTGTTTAATAAATAGGTTTACAAATAAGTCTTTCTTTTCCTGAACTTGTATTATCCTTAATTTATGGACATGAAAATGCTAAGAGGATTTTCAAAATAAATTTGTAAGCATAATTAAAAAAAAAAAAGTCGCACTTGAGAAGGTTTAAAATTGGAGACTCATCAAAATCTTTAATGGAAATTGTTTGATGATTGCAATACTTCCCATTTGTATATTATACATACTATAGAATTATAAAAGGAAGAATATGATTTTTTCAAACATTTTCCTACAGAAATTTTATTTGTAACTTCAAAAATAAGCTTTCAGGTATTAGTGAAAATCAGTCTGTAAGATGAAATTAGAAACACCATTGACATTTTTTATATACATTTTTTTTATACTACTTAACGATAAACTAGTACTTAATCAAAATCTTGTTTTCATGTATGTATATAAAAAGCATAAAATTCTTCTCTTGAAAATTAATTTTATCACTTTTTTCAAGTTAACTAATTTCTTGTTTCATAGCTCTTAGAAAACAAGCATAAAAAAATCTTTACATTTGTAACTAAGTAACTAAAAAGTAACTTTACATTAAAAAAATTTATTGCTATTTCTTCTACCATATAAAATTATTGTGTCATATAAATTTGAGGGATTATTGCAATTATAACATAAGAAACAATATTGTTTTTTTTTTCTTCTTCTGAATATGTCAAAAATATATCTGTATGAAAATATACTGTTATTTGTCTTTGAGAAGACCAATCAATGACCTTTAAAAGTTGTTTCTCTCTCTTCTAGAATTTTTTAAATTATTCTCACTAGAGAAATATCAGTTATTGATCATCAACATTTTGAAATACTCTTTGATGTAGGTTAAAGAAAGGAAAATAATAATAATAATAATAATTTGGCTAAGTTTTGAATTTATCATCTGGTCCTGTAACAAAAATAATTCAGACAAGTTTTTAGAAATCTGCAGTCTCTTTGAAAATGTTTCTTTTGGAACAAAATATTTTGTAAATAAGTCAATGGCCAGGATATAAATTATTCTCACAATGTTTTTTACTAAAATATGATTAACTATCAAATAAAAAAGAAATCAGAACGAGAAGATTTTGTCCAATTTGTTTAAAATTGCCTGGCTACAAATCATAGCCAACTTGCTTATGATTTTACAATACAAAAGGTGACATAGGATACACATGAAGCAAAAATTTAAAATATCTTTAATGTCTCATTCCATACATATTTAATTACAATATTGCAACGTAATTTTTTTAATAGCAGACTTTTTGAATAGTTTATGTTCAATATGAATATATGCAAATTTGTAACTGTTTGTTCTTAATTACTTTTAAATATGGTTAATGGTAAGTTTTTGGGGGAAAGATCATTAATTTCTCTATAATACAATGTTAATATCTTCTCATGTTCCTTATTTCATCTTAACAAGATAAATTGAAATCTTTGTCTGTCTGAATTTCTTGATCATCATAAAATTTAATTTTTCTATGCAAAGGTCATTTGGATAGCTGATAAAATAAAATACAAATATTTTGAAACCTTGTTGTGTCTTAAAATTATTTGCTGCAATGTGTACAGATTTTAAAAAATTTGTTATTTATTAAGAATCCTGTCTTTAGCATTTCTTTCGGGAACAATGATCAATTGATTTATATTGATTTCCATTTTGTATGTTCTTTTCTAGTAATTAAATGATGAACTTTTAACAATTTTCATTATTTTTTTATATCACAAAAATCACAATTTTTCAACATAAAAATACACTTATAAAAAAACTTACTATTTTTTAATGGGAAAAATTTTCAAACAGATACAGTTATTTTTGTCCATAAAGCTGTCTGCGACTGGAAAATTCTCTTGCAGTGTAAAAATACCATGATTTTTGACAGTTGTATTCCTTCAGTTTTAGCATCTGGAGTAAGAATATAATTTTGTGGTTGGGAGTTGGTTACATCAGTTGACTATACTCTATAACTTCTTAGATTTTTCTCATCAAATTAAGAAGCTTGATATAATTGGATAGCATCTAAAAATTTTTTTAGAATTTATGAATTTGTAAATTTTTAATCCAACAATAGAAACAGTCTCTTTTATTTCTCTAAAATAGTATATCAATTTATATAGTATGGTCATTACTAAAATAAAATTCTTATATATTTTCTTAAACTTTCTAAAATGTATTTAATACATCTAGAAATGTAGCATAAGATTATATTGTTATTATTATGCACTTGTGAAAAACAGTTGCTTTTCCTTAAAAAAAACAACACCTGTGATTATGTTTTGTAAAAAAATGCCTTCATTAAGTCATCCCTAATCATTTTCATATATTTACATTTCTAAATATTGATGAGCCTAATTCATTTCTAATTTTATAACTTCTTTTCAAATCTTGTTTTTTAAATACTTCAAGACTCTGGTTTAGTTCACTTCTTCTGAAATTTAGTAGTGATTCTTTATGAGTTATTTCTTATTCTTTTTTGCTTAAATGCATGAAGTTTTGTGACTTGTTAATTAATTAATTAATTTTTTTCATTTCAGATTTATTTTTACAGAAAAAACCAAAGTAACGAGTTCTGGTACTCAGACATCCGTTTTGCACATTATTACATCACTGAATATCGCTATTGAAAAAGAATTTGGTCTTTTTACTTGTCGTTTATACAGGGTATTAAAACCAAAACTTGGTATGTGATATTTATAATTTAAACAAATGCATTCAATAAAATGTGATTTAAAATATTGAGAAAATATTATGTGATTGGTTTTCCAGGTTTATTGAACTTAATATATGCATTACTAAGTTCTCTGTAAGTAATTTAATACCATTTTAAAAATTAATATATTTATCTTTTGATTAACTTATTTTACAAAGAATCAGCTGGGATGAAATATCTTTATCTAGTTAAAACTAGAAAACTTTATATTCTATTCTCTAGAGATTGAATTTGTACTTGGCACAAGTAACTGTAATTGGTACCCATGCAAAAGACCATGGATTGCAACATTTTTGCAGGGGACGAAATTTTGAAATATCTATGATAATATTTTCAATCAGGGATAGGATCAGGTCATTTAGCCTTATTAGTAACATTTAGTCATTTGTGTAAACATTATTGTACCATTAAAAAAAATTGCACTTCAATTTTTTTATAAAATTGGATTTCTACTCTCTGAATCTGTTTAAAGAAACATTATATGATTTAATCGCATCTGTTTCACTCATTGCTAGCTGTCATATAATTTCTTCTGACATAGTCTGAATAGAATCTCAAAGTTCTTGCATGTGGAATAATGCCATTAAAACTCTAGCTCCTGTTTCACTTCTTCAGATACTTGGATTCACACTTTCAGATACTTCTTATAAGAAGATGTGTTTATCACTATTCTTGTATTTTTTGGTAATGGTATTATGTAATAATAGCTGTTATCCATAATATTCTGTTAGTAGTATAGTGAAATAATTTATACTCAAATGGGTAAGAAGCAAAAGTTAATAATGATGAATTTGAGAAAATGAACATCATAAGAATCTCCAGTCAGTTAATAAAACTTAGTGATAAATTATTTAGGATTATAATATGACATGAGACTTAATCATAAATGATTTTAATTGTCATTTAACCTCAATTTACTATACCAAACTTTCTTATTGATTGTCATCCCTGTGATCATCTGTAATAGTGTAGTGCCATCCCATGATTGTTTTTAGTAAAATGCATATTTACAATATATACATATACTATACTCTCAAGTATCTGGCCTAGTGTGGTGGAAGGACAAGCTGTTATCAAAGAAGCTGGAGTTCTGTGAACACATTTCTTTGCCCACCAGTATTAGAAGGCAAAGTTTTTGTACTAAAAATCCCTATTATAATATGTATTTTCTCACTTCTTATTGAGTACTAAATCCTCATTTACCTCAAGCGATGTAGAATGTGGATACAGGCATGACCGCAGCCTGGCAAATTATAGAAGCAGTTGCCTGTAATGTGTCTAATTAAAATAGAAAACTCTGTAATGATAGTTTATATGCTGCACTGGTACACACTTTTCTCAAGAATTGATTAGAGAAAAAGTAAGTTAAAGGGTATAAACTGTTCAACCTTTCAATAAATTTTCCAATGCCTGACTTAAATAAAGGAAATAAACAAAATATTAATGTAAATCAAAGGCCTAGTTCTTTAGAAAATTGACTCAAACTGATTTTAATATTCACTGGTAAATGATTAGTCAAATATGAAAAGGTAACCTTAAGATAAGAGTAACAAACTAAAACTTAGTAATTTTTAGTTTGTTTGGCCATATTGCCAATGCAACGCCTTGCCTTCTTCATTTAATTACGATAAAAGAAAACTAGGCAGAATAATCGGGAACCGGATATGCAGGAATGTACTGTATTTACAAGCTATGTAAATATGTATTTTTCAACAGAATATCATGTAGAGTATCCCAAAAAAGCAGAGCTGGCATTTATTTCCTTACATATTGTGCCTTAGACATATATTTTCAGTTGAAAAGTTTCATTAAATAAAGTAAGCAATTATTCTGTAAACTTTAGCAGTAAAATATTTAAAAAAATTAATTTTTTATATTAATTACATTGTGTGAAAATGCCAGTTAAAATATTTTCTTACATTCATCTATGCACGTAGACAGTTTTATGCTTTTATCTGTAAAATTTGCCAAGATATTAAGAAATAAATTTGTTGAATTATATCACTTTTGAATACTATTATTTGGTGTTTGAACAAGTTTGTTTTGTTGTGGTTTATTTCAGATATAATAAACATATTACAATATGTCATAAGAAAATGGCATTCCAACTTTTTGCATAGTTTATATAACTTTTCTCTGTTTTCAGTGGCATGGTTTTGTCAAGACAATCACTTTGTTAATCGGAGGTCAGAGTTTGTTCCTCGATGTGTTTTTTGTTTGTTTTTTTCCCTTTGAAATTTTTCAAAAGTATTCAAATTAAATGAACAATTTGCAAATAGTTTTAATTAATTTTTCTTTAAATATTTATGCAAAAATAAATATTTATTCTGCTAATATTGAAATTATAAATCTTTAAAGGAAAAAAATTGCAAATATAAATGCATTTTTATGTTAATTGTAATACTCATATATTACTATATTACTCATTTTTATGCAAAAATAAGTATTTATTTGTCTAATTCTTGAGTAAAAATTTTATTTTTAAAAGATAAATTAATAATTGTAAATATAAATGGGCTTTTTTAAAAAATTCAGAATTACTTAAATTAATAATCTGTATGTAATTTTAATTTCATATGTTACTCCTTTTTTTAATCCAAAAAGAAATGTTTATTCACATAATACTTGAATTAAGATTTAATTTTTTAGAAAAAAATAATTATAAACACTTAAAAAGTACTAGAGTCATAAAACATTTTACTCAATGTTTCTGGAAAATTTTTCTATTTTCATTAATTTTCATTTACACAAAAATAAGATTGGTAATTATTAGAAAACATTAAAGACAAAATACATTTTGCACAAATAATAAATCATGATTGTTCACAAGAGAAACATTTCGTTAAAAGATCTATTAGAGGAAAACTTCATTTACATTCAAAAATGTTTGTCTTTCATCAAAAAGTGGGTAGTGTACCAATTATACTGTATAATTTTAATAAAAATTTTTGAAACGTCTGTCTCTGCATTCAGTACTATTTCTTTTGGAGCTCAACTCATTGTCACCATTTGTTTTTAGGTATTCTTCTTCCCTCCATTTAGTTATTACTTCGCCAAAACATTAAATACAGTTGTATAGGATTTGACATTGAGGGGATTATCTCTGGAGATCCCTGGATTATTTGTCGTCTCTTTCTTTCTTTTATCCTCATTTTTTCTCTCCTCCCATCTTGTGCCCATTCAACTGGTTAGATAACTCAATGTTATAAGCACCAGGGGCACAGGATGGTGTTATGTTATTTCTTTTGGTTTGTTAATACTTTGACAAGGTGCATAGCATCATTAAAAGTCCTTAAAAACTGCCTATTTTTAATGCCTTAATAATGCTTATTTTTAATATCCAGATTTTTATATATTTTTTTCTTATGTGTGTGTGTGTGGGGGGGGATTACTTTACCATGAAATGTCCAAATGTAAGTTATATTTTCTTTGCAATATCTGATTTTTAATGCTTCATCGATTTAATAAATCAGGAGGTCAGAGGAAAAGGTTTTATCCCAGTTTACGGAAATGCTGGTAGAATGCAGAAAATAGCCTTCCGGTTACGTTATTCTTATTTCACCTCCTTATGCTTGTTTATATAAAAACATTATTTAAAAAATCCTTTCTTTTTAGAGATAATTCTATGTATTTATGTAAAACCACAAGTGTTGCTTTTTAACTGTTAGCTTTAATTCATCATTGTCTTTCTACTTGTGAAAAGCGTTTGTTGCTTTGTTTCTAGAGCATTTGTGAGTTAACAGCATTTAGTGACTTTACATTAATGAATTTTGAGTATTTTTATCTCAATTAATTTTTGTGCAAAAGCTTAGAACAATATATCAAAAATTATGTATTTTATTCATTGTGTATTTCCATAAGTGAATGCACTGAATGTTTCAAGGTTTCTAAAAATATAAGTAAAATCTTTTAAAAATTAAATAATTCAATTATAAAGAGGATAAACATGTATTTTTGCATAAAAAAAGAAAAATATATTAATGAAACCTGTTTGTAAATTGTTAATTTAATTTGAATAATTTTTTAAAAATTAAAAGAAGAGAAAAAAAGAAAGATAACCAAAGAATGAACTCTTACCTTCCATTTACAAATTGATTATCTTAACAAAACATGCTGTTGGGCTGCTAGACAAGTTGCTAATATATAAATTGTGCAAAAAAAAAAAAAAAATAAGTGAAGGCTATTTTCTCAGAATTGACTGGTTATCTCATTTTAATATTTTAATGGATGAATATCCTAAAGTTATTATTGTTATATAAATCTCATCCCAAACTCAATTTTTTAACTCATTACTTGCAAGTGCGATATTTAGGGAAATCAATGTTTGCTCCATATTTTTGGAACTTTATGAACTGTTGACTATATGTATTGCTGCTTTCCCCAAATTGGCAACTGTTACTGAATTCTGAAGGATTTTGTTGCTATGTGGGTAAACCATATTTCCATATTACCTGAGCAATCGACAGATTTTCATTCATCCATTTGCATTTTCTATTTATTGACCTCCTTTTTAATTTATTTTTAAATTTATAATGATCTGAGTTTATTTAATCTGAAGAGTTTTTGAAATTTTATTTAAAATATCAAGCTTTCATTAATGATATATAGCCATTAATAGAATATGAGATATAACCCATAAAATGGATGCAAAATATTTGAGAGGGGAAATATTTTTCTTCTCACTGATTACAACTTCTATGATGTTTCTTTTCAGCTATTTATTTCTTACTCTTTTATAGTTTCTTTTTATTAAAAATGACAGATTTGTTTCCGTTAACCTTTTTTGCTGGGAGGGGAGAGGAGAGATTTTTTTTAATAATTGAAAAGGTGAAAGCTATGAATTTGCTTTGCATATATGACCTTTTAATTTCTTTCTCTGTTTACAGTGGCTTCTCAGTGGTGGAAATTCAGAACTATATGCTGTATTCCTAATTTCCTCATTGCAATTTTTTTACTTCTTTGCCTTGGAGGTATGATAATTTTGTTTTTAGAAACGGATGCCACCAACTTCTATTCTGAACCAAATGAATATACAACAGTTTTTCGATCACTTTTCATTGGAATGTTATGCATTTGTGGTCTTGTCATTTCATTGAATCTTTACACTTTCTTGCGTATCATAAAAACATTGGTCTTCTCACACCAAAGAAGAATTGCTGGATCCTTTCTACGAATAGCTTCACCAAAGAATGAAAATTGCATTAGTTCTCTGAAGAAGGAAGTTGACACCATAGTACAAATGGTATGATTTTAAAAGAAAATCGCTTATTATAATTTTTTATTATTATTCCTTTGTTATATTAGAATTATTGATACAATATATTTTATATTTTGGAGCACATACAAATAGTTTATTATTTATCCAAAAATATAAAATAAATTTTGAATTTTTTCTTTGCCACTATACATTTAGTGCAGTTTACATCTTGTTTTTAAATGCTACCTTTTTCGTTCATTATTATTTTGTATAAAATCCAGGATATATAGTAACCAAATTAAGTAGAACTGATACCTTGAAAATTAAATATGCCTAGGAAGAATGTGATAAAATGGAAAAGAATATGAATAACTAATAGGGCTATAATGCACATGGAAATCTGAATTGTTCAGATTAAAATTATACTTCATCCACATGTGAAATAAGTGAACTCAAATTTTGAAATGAAACAATTAACTGACAATTTTTGTCCTTCTGAAGTCGAAATTTTTTGTATTACATTTATTAGGACACAACATAACTTCTAAGAATGGAGGAGAGGTATATAAAATGTTAATTTTTGTAATTTTTATTAAATTGATTTTCTGTTTTCAAAAATAACATGTTATTGAGGATTGCTTTTTATCAAAGGTTTTTGTGCTTGGAAGTATATTTCTGACTGCTGTTTTAGAAAATAAGGAATAGATAAATAAATGTTTTGTCCTGTATATATGTTTCTGTTAATGGGATTGATCAATTATTAATAACAATAACCATTAAGATGATTTGCTGATTCGTCACATTAACTGGCTAATATTGATATTAACTGCATTTGTTATAAACAATAACTAATTTACCACCTTTATCATAACAAGTATCATTATATAATTCTCATATAATGATTATTTTTATCATTGTTAAAGTAATTCATATATTGATATAGAATCTCTTCTCTTTTTTTCCTCCCTTCTTGAGTTTTAGTGCTTTTATGATTGTTGCAACTTTAGTGCCTTTACTAGAGCAACAAAATGATAAAGTTTTGGCCTGTGTTTTTTTCTTATTATTATTACTTTAGAATACCAGTTATGTAGTTAAAGTTTATTTTTCATCATAAAATCTTGAATCCCTTGTGTTTAACTGGTCAGCTGAGATGATTCTTTGGCAAAAGTTTTGAATTAGCTATTTGTACTCTATTAATTCTTTATTATGATTTTTAAATATATTATAAGATAATTTTAAGAAGTCCATTCTTTTCACCATTATTTAACATTTTTTTTTTCTGCTGTTTTATTTCAGTCTTGAAAAATAAATTTATTTTACATTCAAAATCTTAGAAAATAGAATTTCCTTTAGAGATATCTGTGTCATGAAGAATTTTTATCTTCTGAATTTTCTATATTTACTCTTAATTATAACATAAGTTTTAACAATCTTTATGTAAACTTGTATTTGAAATTTCTACAGAAATTTCCCAGTAACATGATTGTAATTTTCTTTAAAACTTGTACAGATATTTTCATTTAAATTATTTCTAATTACCATCTATATTAAAAAATAAATGCAAATCATGCTTTTTTGCCAAATAGTTAAACTCTGCAAATTAGGTAAAGTGCAAATATTCTTTTGAAGTTCAATGAGCATGTGGAATAATTTTTTTAAACAAATTTTAATACAATTAAAATTAAATGAAATTTTGGCATTTTTAAACATGTAATGGCAACAAAAAAAAGATGCATCTTAAAATTTCAAAAAAATATTTTTAGTGATTATTTTTTATTTGTTTGTCATATGTTGATGATACCCCCTTCTTAACTTAACAGAATATTTAAATATATATTGTGTTGATACTTCACATTTTTGTGATAAAATTGAAATTTTAAAGTTTGCAATAGTTAAAATCAAAGCACATTGCTTCCTTTTATTAATATGATAATATAAATGGGAGCTTCATGTTTACTGTTAATTATTTCATTAGATAATGAAATTTTTCAAGTGCATGTGTTATTTACAAAAGGGTTGGATTTACAAGTTAATTTGTAGAGTTATTTCTGTATAGCAGTTATTGCTATAGTAACTGCTATCAATATTTATCAATTAAATATTTATTTACTAATTGTAGGTTCAGTGTTTGGATGCATTCATCGGTCAGCAGACACGGATGATAGTCATTGTTGATGGGCTTGACAGCTGTGAGCAAGATAAAGTTCTTTATTTGTTAGATGCTGTTCATACTCTTTTTTCAGATTCCAGTGCACCATTTGTTACTGTATTGGCTATTGATCCACACTTTGTTATTAAAGTAAGTTAGCATTAAAATAACAACAACAAAAACTATGAGATTATCAATATATTGCTGTCAAAAAGTTATGAATAAAGTATTAAAAACGTTTAACTAAATTCTATAAAATAAGTAAAATTGATGCAAAGATTAATTTGAATAAAAGTATAAGATGTTAGAACACAAAATGCTATAAAGTGCATATATATGGTACAAAAAATGTGACTTGGTAAATAGAGCATCTTTGAGCGACTTTTATTTACCTTTAGTGTATTGCCAAATGTTGAGACTGAAATTTTGTTCTAACTTTTCTTCTGTTGAAAAAACTATATTTCTGATTGAAATAATATAATATGCAAACTACTATGGTGTATATGTGTGATTCAGATATTTTATCTATTAGATGATCATTTCTTTAAACTTTTTGACTATAGTAGAGAAGAGAGTAATCTAATTAAATAATAAGTGAAAACTAATTTAATAGTGAGTATAAGTTAGAGGCAAATCATGCAGCAGCCATCTCATTGGATATAACTTAAAAATTAAGCCAATAAATTTTACAGCTCATTTCATCATATTATAAACATGCCTATCTGGCAGGAAAAGTCGAAGCTTAGTAATAATAAAAGGAAAATCACTCATCGTTATTAAGAGAATTCAGATAGTACCAATAAGGATTTGTAATAGAATAGCCAATAGAAATTACTTTTAACAAAAAAAAATTAATTTTATTTAACTTGACCCAGTAATGCTAAAATTAAATTATGTAATTTGCAATCATATTAATGTAATAGAATGTTTAAAAAAAATGACATGTTTATCAAGGAATGGCAAATCATCCATACATTACCTTCACATGGGAATCAATCCTAGTTCATAATTGCTTTGATTAATGGTGATACTTGATTAATGTACAGTGTTTTTGCATTTATTTTGTGCCCATTCTGTTTACCATCGAGTTGGCAGCTAAATAACTGGATTTAAATTTCTACCAAACTGTTCTGTGATGTGCCCAAATTGGACTAATATTTTTTTTTTTTAAGTTGAAGAAAAGAGGAATGCTAACAAATATTATGCCAATTAAGAATGTTAATATATATTTCCTTCCTCCCTCTAATTTAAAAGATTAAGATCAACAATTATAAAAATGGGGTTAAATATTTCACAAGTTGTAGTAATTTCGTAATCAGCAATAATGGTGAGTTTAATTTCTCTAGAATCACACCTTGTTTATTTACTATGAGTCCCATATTATCTGCTATGCTTAATCTTGCTGTGATTTATTCATTTAAAAGATTTTAGATTAATGATGAAACTGTCTGCTTTATAAATTTCCTTATATTGAATAATCTTTTTAAATAATAAATAAAGAATTGAAAACAATCACACAGAATTTATTTATTTTCTTGTGATCACTTTCAATTTCCTCTTGCTTGTTAATAAATTATGTAATTTTTTCAGGCTATTGAATCTAATATGCATAAAACTTTACAAAAATCTAATATTAGTGGCTATGAATATTTGCGAAATGTGGTCCATCTGCCATTTTATTTACAAAGTAGTGGTTTACGACGAGTGAAAGCTGCACAACAAGCAGCTTTGCTGTGGAATAAAAAATCAGGAAGTTATTGGAATGAAGACAAGGAATGTGATCGTTCTGGTGCTGTTGTAAGTTTTCTATTTGCTGTATTAATTTAAGCAATGTTTATAGTATAGGTATTTCAAGAATATTTTTGCAAGAAATGCAAAAAAAAATTTTTTTAACTTTGAAGAATAGAAAATGTTGAACATTTTTATCCTGTGTATCAAGTAAATAAAATAATGATAAAATTAATAAATAAATATTATACTTAATAAAATTAAATAAGTAAAAAAAAATTCTTTTTTAGTCCTCAAATCGTAAAGCATCAAATTCAAGTGTTTCCATTCCCGATGCTTTTCGTAAAAGAGGGAAAAGCAACCAAAAATTAAAAGCTAGTGAGAGCTTAGCAAGTAGCATCAGCAACCTGAACAGAGTAGTGACAGGCGCTCATGATTTGAACAAAGTTTTGCTTACTGATGATTATTTCAGTGATATCAATCCCAGATCCATGAGAAGATTGATGAACATTTTATATATAACTGGTAAGTAAGGCATACTTATTTTGTATTTATGAAAGTAATTTATTTTCTAAGCAAAGAGTTATTATGAATTTCATCAAACACTCTTCTTCTTACACTTCTTCAATATATGTATATGAGAATGTATAAAAAATGTTCTATCTTTAAATAATCTTTGATGATAACATCATTGGATATAACTATAGGGTGACAAAACTAACAAATGCAAGTATTATCTCTTGCATGTTACTATTACATTTTAATCTTTCATTGCTGACAACGTTAACCAATAGTCCCAAAGTAATCACATTTTTAAAGGTATAAAATTAATTATGAAATAAAAAAAAATATGTTAGGGAGCAGGAGTTGTTGATATGTGTGAATATAAGCAATTCTATTCCCCTTGCACTTTTTCTGAATATAACAAAATAATTGAGCATACTCTGAAAGGAATGCAAGGCAAAAGATAATTATACTTAAAGTGAAGACTGTCTCAGACCAAGAGATTTGCATGTTGGATATTAATAAAAGATAGCAAATTCTTGTAAAGCATTCCAAATAATATTCATTTGTATCATTTGAATTTGAACATTGTTATGAAACTTCATTGTATCGGCCCTGAATTTTTTGAATTTTTCAAAAATTTGTTTACAGCCGGGCATTTAAAGCTTGATATTATTACTCTAAGAAATGTGTCAACTTTTCTGTGATATTGTGTACGTTGATTGCTATTCCCTGCTTTTTTGAAATATAAAATTCAAATAATCTTTAATTAATTATTTGTTAATACTATTGATATTATTCTTTTTTTATTTAATTGTGCTCTTTTGTAAAAAAATAGTATGTATAAAGGCTGAAAGAACTAATAACTTTGAGAAACATATTTTTAACGAATTTCCAATGCTACTTCCCAGCGCAGTCCAGTATAAGAAAGTTATTTTTACAGATAACTATGATGTATCCTGAACAGATGTTGGAAAACATAGAAGAATTATCCACAGAAATATTAGTGTTTAGTTCAGTAGGACGCAAGTATTAGTGATCTTTCTAGAACCTATTTTGCACCCTCATGGAAGCTATAAAATGCTGAGGGAATTCTCTGAGTGATTTGTACTGTTACAGTTGTTTATTTCCGATTTGCTGCTTCAGTGTTTACTGTGCTGTTGTTGTGTAGGATAGGCTATGTTTCAGTATTTGTATTTTTATGTTGAATAAAGTGCTGTTCTTTGTTATTGAGCTTGTTGGATTCATCGGACACCCAATCATCAGGTGATTCGAATTTTTAATGGCAGCTGTGAGAGTTTTTAATGTCTACTATTAACGAGATTCCAGTAAGAGTACTAAAACACTGATTCGATCACTTTATTAGTTGAGTTAAAATGAAGGGCAAGAGAAATTGTAGGCAAGAATCGATCAAGAAAAGGCATTGATTGACAGGGTTGCCATGGCATCCAGAGAACAGGAAAAATTCCGGGAATTTAAAAATCAACTAAAAAAAAACAGGCAGAATGCAGGGAAATTTAAGTTCTTGAGATCCTTTTTTCCCCATTTGAACATTGCTAGAATAAACGATCGTAGCCGTGCACCAAAAATGAAACAATTGTGCAATCGAGGAAACTTGCCCCTTTTTAATCGTCCCCCCTCCTTTTTTTTCTGTATAGATCAGTCTAATTTCGGTTTCATCGACAGTTGATTTTCTTTCCATGATTCCCTATTTGCAGCTAATGAGAATGTGCGAGTACTGCTATCAATACGTCAGAGAATAGAATAAATATATCTGGTGGGAAGCATCGCGATTGTGTGTAATCACTCACACATGAGTTTGTTGAGGGATTTGTTTATTATTTTTGTGAACACATTCAGAATAAATTAGAGTATTCTTCAAAGACCTATTCAAAATCCGTATTTAATACAGATTGGACGGATAAAACTATGAACTAATTGCTGAATGGGTTAGAGAAGTTTTACAAAATCCGTTTGCTGTGTATTGCTTTCTTTTTAAGAAGGTAATAATCTGAAAAAACATGCAAATCTTTATCATGCTAAAAGAGAAAAACATATGAAATTATTAAAAAAAATCATAATTTATATTGATATTCCTTCCCAATTTCAATAAGTCTACTGGTAAGGATGGCATTTTTTATAGAAAGCTCTAATGAATGCTGCATCAAATGCCGGAATCAAAGATCTCTCGATCTTGGTGACATCTTTGGTGACAAAATAATAGATTTCATAATCTACAAGAATCTTATCAATAAGTCCATTAGGTTTTGAACTATGATGATCTGTTAGAATCTTCTTTGCTGTCTCCATAATATAATAAGATCAGAGACAGCTGTAGCCAATCAGTTTTGAGTCGATCAACGTTTCATATGCTGTGTAATCAGTCGTATACTCACATCAGTAATAAGTCGAGCATTGAGACAAAAATGAATTGGTTTCAGCTCAAGTGAATATACAATGATACAACAGCATATAATCAAGAGCATTGAATAGTTTTGCAAAATCTCTCTTCTTCATAATTCTCTCTGAGGGCTTTGAGCTGCTATGGTTGTTTGCTGCTTATATGCTGCTCTTTATCATATGTGCCGTTGTTGGTATGCTTTGACTGTATTTTGTTATCTGTGTGTATGTGTCTTCATGTAGAATAAAGCACCATTCGTTTTTATTGAGTCTGTGGGACTTTCACCATCTACCCTCGGTTCTGGTAGCGTTCCTGTTAATTTTTTTCGAATTTGGATTTTGAATTTTCTGTAACAATATATTTAATTATCTGTAAAATTCTTTTCTATTCCTGCCAAACTATACTGCACTCTAAATAAGTACAGATAGAGTTCTACAATTTTACTCTCACAGAACAGAAAAATTGGTCCCATCCTTCATATTTGCAAGAGCCTCTACTATATAATTATGCCACTGAATACTGATCTTACTTGTTGTGGCATATATATATATAATATGCTGGTTTATAGAAAAATGATTCCATACTTATTGTAAATATGCCCTTTGGAATGTGTACAAGGACTGTTTGCTGAGGAATCTAGACTGCTGATGAATCTAGTTGGAATTATTTTTCCCAATAAGCAGATTTGCATATTTCCCTGAAAATATTTTTTCTTGTTTGTTTCTGTTTGGTTTTAATGAAATACATGTGGTAATCTTTTTGTTTAATACTATTATAATTTTTGCGTTTCTAATTCTGCCAAAATTTGTTGTTCTGATCTTTCCATTCATGACAAATTCTTTATATTCTTGTAAGCAAAAGTTTAAATAATACTTTTTCAATAGCAATCTTTAATTCATTCAAAGTTTGAATAATGATGTTGATTATTCATCTGCATGCTCTCTGAATAATATGGAATTAGTTCTCTTTCAATCTTACTTTGAATAATGAATCAATGTTATTCACAATAAAGTGATTGATTGCATTTTGTAGATTGCACCCTCAATATTTATCAAATGTTCAAAATGATATTCTTTAAGTGGAGACTAACTCTTAACAATATATGGGAAGCGTAAATTTTATTTTTAAGTTTTAAATTGTTTCGTTCTTATAATAGTTTTTTCATAACTCAAATTTTCAAGCACACCCTAATAGATTAAATTTTTGCTGTTTTTTATACTTAGGTTTTCTCAACTTCCAGCATTTAATTATCAGCCATTTGATTGATTTAATTAAATTTTCATTAGAACTGAATAATGTTACCTAGTAATAAATTTAAGACAAAATGAATTTCTATATTCTTTAATATATCTAATAATAATTTTTTATTTGAAGGCTAAAAAATAGAAAATTATTAAATGAAAGTACTTTTAATAAATACTTTTTAGTGCATTAATTAAATATTTTTAAAAACGTTTTTATTAAATTTACTTATTACAATGTCTGGTATGCACACTGTAATAAATGATCATAGAGAATCTATTTTTCATTTTTTGTTACCAAATTTTGAGATATTTTTCTTGTATCTTTTAATAAGCTGGTTACTAACAGACAGGAGCTAGTGATCATTCATCTTATCTGGAATCTATTTAAAATGATTGACATAAATGTTGGCCTGGAGATTTATTTGAATTATTGTGCTCATTACTCTGTGTAATATTTATGTTTGAATTTACTGCATTTATTATCATGCCCATGTCAATTGTTGTAGATCGTCCAAACTAAGCCTATCTTTAAATTCCAATTTTCCATTTCTAAATAAGATGCTATTTATTTATTATTTTGGTAAGTGAAAATGCCTTAAAAATTACATTGGTTTTTTTCTTTAGTGATAAGATAAGTAACATATTGATTTTGATTCTACATTTTGCATTTACACTAGCTCTCAAATTGTATGCAGCATTTAGATTTACAAAGTAATCCATTCATTCAAATGTGCCTCTAATTATTAAGCACCAATTTGTGGACACTAAAATAGCAGTGGGCTTTAATTTTAATCTTATAGTAATATAAATTTTGTTGCTCACTATATTCATGATTAGGGATTGCAATACCGGCATACCGAATATCGGTATTCTGAGCCATTTGTACAATTTTGTAATACCCATATTCACAAGTTTAAATACCGTTTTCTCGGTATTTTCTTGAATTTTTTTTAATTGTCTCCACTGTCTAATTGCCTAATTTTAAATTGTCTTCACTATAAGAAGAACTGATATAAACTACAGTAACGGTATTCACAATTCTTTGAAACACGGGCTAATACAATTAAAAGTAAATACCGAAAAATTTAGTCTTATATTGGATGAATAGACAAGTGTTAGAAATAGACGCTATTTAATTATAAATATTCATTAAGAAAAAAAAATGGAATATGGAACTTACATATGTCTCGGAAGTATACCAGCCGAAAAATGTGTGGAAGTACTTAAATCTAAATTAGTGAAACATGGATTATCCCTGACAGAAGATATTGTATTCATAATGATTGATGGAGTTATGAAAAAAGTTGGATAGTTGATTGGTGCAAATCAGCAATTGTGCTATACTCATGGAATTCAATTAGAAGTAATAGATATATTATACCAAAAAAATAAAGAACAGGAGAATCCAAATACTTTGGATATAGAAACTTCGGATTCCGACTTTGAAGAGAGTGAGAGTAATATTAACAATGAAGATATTGATAATGTAATTGTTGAAGAAGATATTGCTAATGTAGATGAAATATTAACCCATCAAGAATTGCTTCCTATAATTTATAAAGTTTTAAAAATTGCTAAGATATTTAAACGTTCGCCTACAAAAAATGTCATATTACAAAAATATATACTAACAGAAAATAAAACAGAATATATGTTAATATTAGATTCTAAAACATGTTGGAAAAGTTTACTCCTAGTGATGGAACGATTTTTGAAACTGAGAAATCCAATCCAAAATGTAATAATCTACTTAAGCCTGCAAATTAATTTTTCAGATAGTGAATTCGACTTAATATCCAGAACTGCATCAGCTCTACTTCCAATAAAACTGGCTGTTGAGGCATTATGTGGGAGAGATTCTAATTTATTAACAGCTAATGCAACAATAAATTTCATGTTGCAGTCACTGAAAGAACAGCATACATCACTATCTGAAGAATTAATTATGTATTACATTAAAAAATCGCACAGAAGAATCGCACATATCGAAATAGAAAATGCCTTACGGTATTTGCATAATTATAATGATTTTAGAAATGAAAATGAAAAAGTAGAAAAGAGACAAACCAATTCAAATCTAATGAAGTTTATAGTAAATTTTCTTAAAAGTTTTTACCCACAAACCTATCCATATTCAGAAGAATTCGGTACAGTTGTCGAAGATTATGATGACACTAATGTCGATAGTGAAAAGGAATTGTCTCTTGAACAAAAATTAGAATTAGCGATAAATAAAAAAAAAATCAACAAACCAAAATACAATACAGAAAGCAGCTATATCGAAAATCATCCGACGAGAAATCGATTTATTTGAAGAAAGGGATTTAGAGGTAAATACTTGGAAAAGTATATCGCACATTGCTAACAGTACCACCAACTAAGCTAGATGCCGAAAGAGCGTTTTCGAAAGCTGGTAATTTTTGCACAAAATTACGTTCCAGGCATAATGACAGTACAATTGATAGATTATGTTTTTAAGATATTTACACTTTTTTGTGATATAAATAAATAAGATGTTCCTTTACTTTTTTTTTTGTGATTCTTTATATACTGTTATAATTTATAAGTTACAAATTATTTTTTGTGATATTTACACTCTTTTATAAAACTGGCAAACAAAGAAACGCCTGTATTTTCTTTTTCTGAAATTTGTACTACCAGTATTAAAACCTATATCCCGGTATTAAGATCTAAAAAATACTGAATACCGGTATTGAACTTTTGGTCCGATATTGCAATCCCTTTCATGATGTATTAAAAAATATATTTTGGAAGTTACAAGGCAGTTCTATTACAATTTTACATATTCTTATTTTCTATTTGTAGGTCGACTGCTGAAAGCATTTAACATTGACTTCAATTGGTATCACTTAGCTTCATGGGTGAACATTACAGAACAATGGCCTTACCGTACATCATGGATAATTATGTATTATGAAATGCATGAAAAAGAATTTGATGAAATGTTGCCTTTGAAAACTGTCTTTGAAAAGTAAATTTGCAGTAAAATATTTTGTACATTTTTGCTTTCGTTAAATTACAGATTTTGATTTTGTTTAAAGTAGCCATGCCATTATTAAAATACAGAGTTCCGACGGTCCTTGAAAACTCCTTATTTTTTATTTTACCATACTCTTGGTCCTGGAAAAGTATTTGCTTTTTTTTTTTTTTTAAATCCTTAAAAAATAAGCAAAAAAATTACATCCCCCCCCTCCCTGATTTGCAGATTGAAAAAAAAAAAACACACACACACCTTGTTTTAAAAATATTGCTTTTCTATTTCAAAATAGTTTTCAAAAAGAATAGAGGAAAATCAAATTTGGAATTGATATTTTGTTTCAGTTAAGTCATAGCATGCTTTTTAATGTTGCTGGATTAAATGTCGTAAAATAAACTAATTTTATTTTAGTATTTAATTTTATTTTTTTTTACTTTTAAATTCTATGAATTCAAATTAATCTTCTTAAAAACAAAACTGAAGGTTCCTTTCTTTCAGTTTTATATCTTGATATATTGTATTATTGAAGTTCTAAATTCAAATCATTATTCAAGTATCATATATAAACATTGTATCTGATATTGCTAATCCAATGCCAAATGTCAAAATTTTGGATGATAACCATATGCCGATATATCACCACAGTATAAAAGAATCATGCAAATAATATTTGATAAAATTAGATTCAACGTAAAATCTAACTTGGGTTGAAAAGATCAAATTTCTAATTACCACACATTCCATTCAATGAAGAGGAATAAATTAGTGTTGAATAGCTAATAAATTATTTAAAATTACTTTAAACTGAATGAAAAGAAAGCTGTAGTAAAGTTCATTAATAATAAAAATGCTTAGTATAGATATTATATGCTAGTTAAAGACAAAAACTTTTTGATGGAATGCATAGAATAATGAACTTTTGATTGAATGTTTCTACTTTTTGAGATTGAAAGGAATTTTTTCATTGTAAGTTCGAATGAAAACAACTCGAAACAACATTTTTTCCCCACCAATAGTATCACTGTTAATTTTGACAATGAATTCTTCACTGGAATTATAATTGTCAAACGGGTTCAGTTTAAGTTCTTAAGCCAACAATCATTTAATTGTTGAAAAGTTTTTAACATTTAATAATTAATTAAGCAATTTCTGTATAGTTACATGAACTCGTTTTTTATTTTATTTTTAAAATGCCTTGTTCAATTTACAGCTTTTATTTAATTTCTAAGTAATCTTTTTGAATTTAAAAAAAATTCTTTATTATTTAGCATAAAAACTTATTTATAATCAGCATTTTACTTGCATTTTTTTTATATATATTTTCAATAACTGTGACATCAGTTGCTAAGTTTTCCATAAATTATCAATTCGATGGAAAAAATTTCCAAATTCTTCAAATATATTTCTTTAATAACAATGCATCTCAAAAGTTGCTGTGAAAGCTGCTCTAGTTCAATTTTCAGTTTGTTATTAAAATAAAAAAATACCTATATAATGGATATTAAATGCAGACGGAATGCTGAATGTAGTTTTTATAAAACTGAATCATTCTTTAAAAATTTTCATTTTTATTTTATTGTGTAGAATTAAATCCTATATGCCATCATCGAGGGAGCAAGAACCAACTCTTGATCTAGACCATGATGAAAGAAAATTCGAAGTCTTCTTATCTATGCATTCAAGTTCTTTAACAATTAATGATTTAAAGGTATTCTTGCCCTTCACAATTAACTTGGACCCTTACATAAGAAAAGTTATACAAGGTAAGTTATTAGCACTTTCTTCGCATCAAATATTTTTATAATTCAATCTTCGTATTTTAATATTGTTGAGTGATATGGTATTTACACTTGCTACATGTTTCAGTCGCTACTTTAGAATTGTTTCAGATGAGAAAATAATTCCTTTTAGAAACTACAGTGGTGGCCAAAAGTGTGGACATTTTTTTGAAAGTTTCATGTTTTTCAACTTTGTGTGCTTGTAGAATATATTAATTTTCACTTAAATACAAATGTTTAGATATTAAATTGAAGGTAATTCAATGTAAAATCTAATAACAAAAACAGTATTACAATATCTGTATTACAAAAAAAGCTATGCTCATTTTAGTAGAACAAACAAACACAAATCGTTTTGAATAATGACGTGTTTTGTAATAAAAGCGTACTAGCGAATCACAAACACTGTTCTGAGGACCCATCAAATGTCTGTAACTATAATTTAGGTTATTTGGATGATAAAAGAGTTATTTTTGTGGAAATATTTTGCGGAATGATACATCCTAGTACAATTAGAGTATTGCTGTTTTGGAATATTTTAAGTCCTTTTTTTTTAAATTAAACTAATTTTAAACAAACAACACCAACAAGAAGAACTGATTGGACATCTAAAAAAAGAAGCTGAATTGTTATATTGAGAGAAAATGGCCTCTCTTATGCTGAAATTGCAAGACAAGTTGGTGGTTCAGTGACTTGTTCTGGTGTACGAAAGTTCTGTTTACATTATGAAAAAACGAAATCAGTGGAAAATAAGGCCAAATCAAGCAGAAAAAAATGCACAACTGCTACTGACGATAGAAAAATTAAACGGCTATGCCTTCAAGATAGAAAAATTTCATCAGATGCCATTAGATGTGAAATGAATACAGCAGGTATTGCAGTAAGTTCAAGAACAAAAAGAAGGTTATCAGGATTTGGACTACAAGCTAGAATTCCAAGAAAAAAACCATATTTAAATCAAAAGCAACTCGAAAAACGAGTTAAGTGGGCAAATAAACACATTAAATGGTCAGAAAATCAATGGAAGCAAATAATCCAGAGCGATGATAATAAGCGTATTCACGTCTCACGTATTTTCTACCATCACTACCAAAGAGCGACTAAGATATCGCTCTTTGGTAGTGATGGTAGAAAATACGTGAGACGTAGAGTAGGTGAAGAGCTTCATCCTGATTGCATTGAAGCAACTATAAAAACAACAACAACAACAAATGCCATGATTTGGGCATGTATGTCTGCAGATGGTGTGGGCCGAATTCAAGTGATTGATAGCATCCTAAATAGCAAAAAATACATCGAAATTGTCCTGGAACCAAAATTGATACCTTCCATCAGGGATTTCTTCCCCAACAAAGCACCATTTAATTTTCAGCAGGATTCAGCTCCATGCCACACAGCAAAAGTATGCAAAGCATGGTTTTAAAATAAAGGCATAGATGTATACCATGACCAGGAAACAGCCCTGATCTCAATCCAATTGAAAATTTGTGGCGACATTTGAAAATTCTTGTACGAAAGAAACGTCCATCCAATAAAAGACAACTTATTGAATCTATAATTGATTCTTGGCATCGTGTGATTACGAAAGATGAACTCCAAACACTCGTTCACTTGATGAAAAGACGCTGTGAAGCTGTCTTAAAAAATAAGGGTTATCCTACTAAGTATTGATTGTGTAAGTATCACTTTAAAAAATTGAAAATATAAGATAGATCTTATTAATATGAGTGTAACTTTTTTGTAATACAGATATTGTAATACTGTTTTTGTTATTAAATTCTACATTAAATTACCTTCAATTTGATATATAAACATTTGTATTTAAGTGAAAATTAATATATTCTACAAGCACGCAAAGTTGAAAAACATGATACTTTAAAAAAATGTCCACACTTTTTACCACCACTGTATATATCATTTTAAGTAATTATTAATGTGCATTTGAAATATTGAATTATGAAAGTGTTATGTATATATTTTTTAATTTGTTATCTATAAGTGTAGGTCATTCATGTTTGAATCTCTCTTTCTTTTTGTCATTTCAATCCCAATATCATTGTATTTTTATTCTATTTAGACTTAAAAAATTATTGCATACATGGCATTAGCAGATCTTCCTTTGACAGTCTATCCTGAAGCAGATAATTAAATATGTATGCAGGCAAAGTAAAGTTTCCCTTTTTGTATATTTAAAAATTGGTGTTGGGATCTTAAGAAAGGAAAGGGGGGAAAAAACAAACGAAAGAAAAATTGAAATGTTTAGCCATATTCTAAAAGGATTTGCTGAAAATGATATACTTAAACATCATTAAGAAAAATTATAAAATTTCAGCGCCATGCTATTCATTCTATTTTTTTTTTGTACTTTTATCAAATTAGGCCAAAAATTTGAAATTTCAAAGCATTGCATTGTTTTACCCTTACATTTTATTTTTTTTTATTTTACTAGGAGTAGTTCTGATTTATTATTTTCCATTAAAAAATTTCTTAATTATCAGACATTATTTCTTCCATGTTATTAAGACATGTATATTTTGCATGTTATTTGAAAAAAAAAATGACTTGCATAGGAAATCAAGAAATAATAAGGGAATAAAAATCAAGTTGACTCTTTTGCATATAGATATGATAAACAAATTTATGATCAATGAAGACATGAATCGGTTGTTCAAATCATTTGTTTATCTTAATAAATACATAACATAAGCTTTTTATATATTTTTTTAAAAAGTCTTTACTTTTTAAGATGTTTGTAATATTCCATCTGGTTCAAAAGCATTGTACAGATTTCTGTGCAAAAAAAATAGTTGTTTATTTATTTTAAATTGGTGATCTTAATTTATAAATTTAATTTTTAATTTCTTAGTAAGTAATAAATATAAATAGAAATTATTTTAATCATCTATTTTAATTTTACATTGTATAAATGAATATATTTAATTTCCACTTATATATGTAACAATTGAGCATATTTAATTAAGTGAGTTTGAAATGTAATTTCAATTTTTACTTTATATTTCATAATAATTAACCTCATTTTGTTTTGATCATCACTTTCTTCTAGATTTAGAAATAGTTTTGCTGTAAGTTGCATTTTTAAGCTGTTTATTTATGTGTCTTATTCATAAAACCTCCTTTTAAATATTATTTATTGTGCATTTTAAAATTTGGCATATACGATAAATGCATAATACAAGGTATATATGAATTATTCAGTATATCCATACTTTCAAATAAAAGTCATGATGTAACAAATTGTTGTGTATTTTAAAAATATCATTAAAAATTTGCCAGTAATTATATACATTTACATAAATTTCATATGGTCTCTTTGTTGTTTGGTAAGTATCAATTTATTTTTGTATGTTCTCTGATATATGCAACAAGAGTCTGAATTTCAATTACAATAATATGATTTGAAGATTTGAGGCTCCTTTAGACTATAATATTTATTTTAATTCTATTTAAACACTTGTGCAGAACCTGCCATGCAACCTTTTATGGCAGATATACAAATTTGCTTATCTGTCTATTTTCATGGGCTACTAATAAATACTTTTACTATGCAGACAGTTATTAACTTTCTTTGATTGGCATGCTTTTCCTTCCATTTTTTTACACATTACTGAAATTGTCTTAATCAGAAGCAATGAATACTTTGAAGTGAGGTTGTCTAATAATATTAAATTTTAATTTAAAAAATGCTGTCACTCCTGATTTTGTACAGTCACTTCAGAACACTATGAATCTAGAAGCCATTCCATTGAATATTGATTTATTTAAAAGGTTAAAAAAAATGTCAACACCTATGAATGATAGTTTTACAATATGAATATTACACAAAATTCACAGTTGCAAAAATGGTTATCTTGGCAAATGCATTCATTTTTTTTTCTCTGTTATGCATACATCATTTTTAATTTAAAAATCATTATTGCCCACCAAGTAACCTGCTGTAATAACTGTTAAAACATAATTTGAAAGTTGCCTTCCAATTCCACAGTGATTTTTATTTGTTTGTTCTAAGATTCAAGAACTTGAGACAAATTTATATTTCTCATTTTGATATGAAATTCTGAGTATTCTTTAAGTTGTAAAGTAGCCATATTTGTAGATTTTTTATTGGAGTCATAGCGGTTTTGTGTATAACTATACATCAGATATAATTTTTTAAATATGTTTTTACTTCAGAATTTACTTTCATGAATAATTGATAATAGTTAAAAATTATTTTTATTAGGCTAAAAAAACAAGTCAGAGTTGCAATGGGAAGATTAGGGGGGAAGGATTGACCAACAAATACATATTTATTACAAAAATAGGGCAAAAACAACAATAAAAGCAATAAGTGTCCACGAACATCATATCCACAGTCCAACATGGAATGGAATTCTAAGATCCAGAAGGGTACAATTGCTTTTGCTATATGTATTGAGAAATCTCAAAGGCATGAAAGGAGCATTGATTGTATTGAATTTTGAAACTTACCAGATCAACAATTCTTCTTTAAAGAAAAAGGCTCCTGATAGGAGTCTCAGCTTTGATATATGAAGGTTGTAGATTCAAGATGTTGATAGGGTAGATATTAAGTCTGTTGTTAAACAAACATCCTTCTGCTGCTATTTTATTGGAATTTAGAGAAGAATGGCCTAATGGTTTTTCTTTTAATAGGGGTATTCGAAAATGAAAAGATTTGTCCCAAAATAATTCTCTTATGGCTTCAAAACATGACAGTAACCGAAGTATATTATATCTAACAAATAAATCATAAAAATTGCATAATTCTAATGTGTATAAAAAGATGTAAAACTGACCTTTTTTTTTTTTTCACTTTAATTTTAGAAGCAAATCAGCAAGTTTCTGAATTTTTGAAGAGTGACTTAAAGCCTTCCAGCCCGCCATCTAAATTTGAAGGTTTGAGTATGAAAATGCCTGTTGCAGTACCAAATCCAGAACAGACCGTTCCCCTGACTTATTTTCCTCAGATAACTGGAAAAGATATTTTTCATCATAATCAGATGTCTCCTGCAAATAATTTTGCCACTGCTGCTCCCATTTGGTGGAACTTTCCTTCTGGACAGATGACTCCCCATAATACTTACTATCCATCATCACAATCATCATCCATGACAGTAAATTTTATGAATTATGTTCTACTTATCTCTTATAACTCCTTGTAAAAAATATGAGCAAATCTTTTTCTGCTTTATTTAGCTATAGCTGAAGTTCTATTGTGTTTCTATAAAAAATATTAGTAAAAATTAATTGTTCTGAAAACTTCACTAAAACTGTTTGTTTAATTAGTAAAATTTGACATACTTATAACAACAAAAATAGTAATTATCACATATCTAATTAACCTTTCATGACTTTATAGTTATAGTGTAATGATTATATAAAAGAAGCTAAAAGTGTTTCTAAATGCTAGCACTTAAGAGAGCTAGCATTTAAAAATACATTTTATATATAATTAATCTATTTTTTATAATATGCATGACATCTTTAATGCAAAATGCAATTATTATGAAATGTTACAAAATGCAAAAGCCTCTTACTGTCAAATTTTCAAATATCATAACTTAATCTTAAAAAATTACAGACTTAGCAAATGATTTCTAAAATTTGCTAATACCTCATTTTTTATTAAAATTTTGAAGAATGGTACAAAATTTAATTAAACATTGAAAATTGCGATTTGATGGAAAATAAATGAAACTACAACGGTTTCTATAACTTAGCTGCTCTGTTAATTTTTAGAAAGATTAGTGATGTGTGTGAAAGAGAAGAGAGCAAGTTGCTGCATGCTAATGTTATTGAAATTGAGATGTTTTAAGCAATATAATGCTTGATGATGATGCTTGTAGTTGAACTAGTATTTTATTTATTCAATGTAAAATTTTGTATGTTTTATACAAAAAAAACATAGATTTTGTTACTAAACTTTTCTATCAACAAAATCTTTTCATTCTTTAAAAATGGCAATACTGAAGATGGGATAATATTTTCTGTGCAGGGAAACTTAATTTCTTGATTAATTGTTACCAACCCATTACTTTCTTTTGCTTTATAGTATTTTTGAGTGAAATTTGAAAAATTTCTCTCCAGTAGTTTGGTGCAATATAGACCTCAAACTATTTATGAATTCATTTTTATATATAATCCTCTAGCTCTGTATTTTAGAAATAGATATGTAATTACTAGCTGACAAAAATGCAGCTGATGCATCAAGAAAGTATCCCTAATTTTTTATAACCTTTACTGTTTTTTTATTTAAAAAAACTTATGTAATTGAGAATCAAATTATTATTATTTGCAATTCTAATATCCTATTTGATATAAAAATAACTACATGAAGAAAATTTAATAATATTCTAAATAAATAATAACTTAAAAGCATCATATTGGGCTCCATAGTGAAAAAAGGAAACATTTCCATCTATGATGATTAGGTTTCTATTGAATCAATTATGCTGCATGCGGTAAATTTCATCATAAAGGATGATTACTCCCTGCGCATAAATTAATGCAGGTCTTTTAATGATTAAAATCTCTTCCAAATTATCCATCTTTTGCAGTAATAGTTTGGCTATTTTTAATACTTCACGAAAGACTATATTTTTCATGATATGCAAAAAGACCCCCCCCCCCTTTTTTTTTTTTTTTTTGTAATTGTTGTTGCAGTATTGATTTTACTGTGGGAAATAGCTGATTTGGGCTCAGCTATTGCTTTTGTTTTGTATGACATTAGTATGAAGATTCTCTTTTCATTACCTTTCCTTAAGTATAAGAAAGGTTCTACTCCATTTGTTTGTGTTCAATGAAATACTGGACAATATGTGATGGTAATGATTTTGAGCTAAAAGTTCATTTCTGTTAATAAATCAGTTATGAAAATTTATCCATGTGTTTCAAATATTCTATTACCATTCATTTTGTGTAAACATTTGAAAATGATATTAAACCAAAAATTATATGAATATAATGAGAAATTTGGAAACTTTTTCATATATTTGAAAAGCAACCTTTAAGAATATCATTGTTGGCTGTTTTATTATACGTCATTACATAATTTGATACTAATTTTCTTATTTCATATATTAGGTGTTGCCAGACCAAGAAAAGCTCAGTTCATTATCAGTTAGTGGTATAGCAGACCTTCTGAGATCCCAAGAAAAATTGAATAAAAAGAAGCTTGATGGTTATATTACTGCTATTGAAGAAAATAATATAAATGGTCAAGTTTTATTGACTTGTGATTTAAAAGAACTAAAAGAAACATTAAATATGTCTTTTGGAGATTGGGAACTTTTTCGAATATTGATTTTGACTCTTCGAGAACATGAATTGGAAAATGTGAATTCAAATGTTAATTTTATTTCCGAGGATAAATCTCTTTCAAGAAATGCTTCCTTCAAAATGAAGCAAGCAGGGGCTCTTAAAATTCCATTAAATAAATCTCCAGAAAAGAAATCTACAGAATCTTTAGCAAAATCTGCAAGAGTGAGCTCAGATAATTCTGATGGTACTATCACAAAACCACGAAGCAGCATATTGGAGAAACAGGTATGTTCTTGTTAAATGAATTCAATTTTAATTTCTCTATAATTTTGACTAAATGATTTTTATACTTAGCTTCACCAGTTATTTAAAGCTCATATACATTTAAATGTCTATAAAATTTCCTGTATGAATCTTTTTCTTCTGATTATAGCATTTAATGCTTGTGTTGGAAATAATAGTCTTCTTTTGTTTTCATCTTTTAGTTTTTATGCTTGTTTCTAGACTAATATGAAATTCTGAAAGAGGTTCATAAATGTTTACAAGATAAAATTATTTATTATTTTGAGAAATCAATTTAAAATTTCTAGACTGTAGAATGTCTTTAAAAAATATTAAATAGTAGACACATTTTTCAGACTTGACTATATACTGATGAGGTTGGAAAATATTCAGCTTTAAAGATTCTTTCTATTTAAATAGGGAACAAATGTTCTGAGCTGAAATCTCTATCATTATACAAATATGTTTTAATTCTATGCTCTATTAATTTGTATCATGTAATAGTAATCTATAGGATGCCCAAAAATTATGACTACACTTTCAAAAATTAATTAAAAAATAAACAAATATTTTCACTTATGTTCTTTTTATGTTCAATAAATAAAAGATTAAAGTTTCTTTTTAATGAAATGTAAAGTCTCAGCACCCAATATTTACAAAAGAAATGTTACAAAAAAAATTGAGGATGATGAAAATTCTCTACAACATATAATATTTTAACATGGGACAATGTTTCACATATCAGGCATTGTTAACCAATATAATATTTGAGTATGAATGTTAAAAAAAACCTCATGCTTTACTGGAGGAAGCAAGAGACAACTCTAAAGTAAACATGTAAAATGATTTACTGCCCGATTGAATTATTAGGGCTATTTTTCTTAGCCAAAGTAACTGTCAACTCTAACAATTACCTTGATAGGCTTGGAATTTTCACATTTCCTCAAGTAGAGGAAATCAAGGAATTTCCTCTTGGACTTGCAACCCAATATCATTTTCAAGCAGGATAAAGCACCATCACACTGGAATTTGGAAGTGTGAAAGGTTTTTAATGAAAAGTTCCCTGGGCAATAGATGGAAAGATGAAATTTGCTACCCATGCAGACATAATACTTTTGGATTTCTTGTGGGGATATGTAAAAAATATTGTTTCCCAATCTACAATTTGTGACACTAATAAACTAAAAAGTCGAATTGCATCGGTCATTCAAAACGTTGGTCCTGCAGTGCTTGATAAAATATGGCTAGAAATCTTATATAGACTTGATGCATTGTATGTGATTAATGGTGCACATACTAAAATTCTGCAATAAAAAATTGCAGAAAAAAATTCTTTTGATATTTTCTTTATGGAACATAAAAAACTATAAATGAATACCTTTCATTCTTATTTTGTTATTAATTTTTGAAAATGTAACCATACTTTCTGGACACCCTGTATTATAATATATATTTTTTTAAGTATTTTATATACAAATTTTTGATAGCTAAATGTAATAAATATACTAGGATTCATTTTAAATTATTAATACATTTTAATAACTGCTATTAGTTGTGCCGTCTGAAATATTCTCATAGATGAAAAAATTTCAATACTTTTCTAATAATTTTTCCATTGATAAGAAAAATAGAAAGCATTCAAATTGAATGAAATGCCCATCTCATGAATAAATGCATAGTGAAAATTTTAAAGATAATGAAAATTTTATGCATGCTTGAAGACAAATTCATATTAAAGACATTTCCTGTCATGCAATTAATCACTTAGATTATGACAAAAAGAAATCTGAAGTAAATAATAAATCAGGAACTCTAATGCTTTGATTTAAACCTGAATAAACAAATTTTTCTTAGAAATATGTATTAAATTACAATATACCGAAATAAAATGCTTTGTGTGAGCTTGTGTTAAGTAAGACCTTGAATATATATATATATATATTCTTTTTATCTGTTAGAAAAGAACATTTTCACTCATGAAGATAGAAATAGGAATAAATATTTTAGTAATACTTACAACTGTTTAATTTACTGTATATCTGAAAAGTTTGAAAACTATAAAAATTTGAATTCTTATATTTTTAGTTTATGGGTATCTTATTATTCAATAATTATATCTTTCTGTATTGTGATTGCAAAACTGGAACTTGTCTTCTTTGACTCACAAGTCAAACTTATAAGTTGCTTAATATGCACAAAATATATTATATTAATACTATGTCCAATATCAAAATATTGTCATATTCTGCTCAATATCGGAGTATCAATAAAATCGTTCCACTATTTCTAATGCATAAATTTCAAAAATATTATCAAACATGTTTTTAAATTGTATGTGACCGTTTTATTTGTATTTATAGAAAAAGAATTTTAAAGTTGAACTTTATTAAATCATTTTTTATAATTTTCGCAAAATCTCAATGTTGTTTTTAAAAAATGTGATAGAAATAACATGATTAATTCTGTAAAAAAAGTATGGAGCAAATTTTTAGTAATTCTTAATTTATTTAAATAACTGTTTTGTAAATTTATCAAAATAAGTTAGGCAAAATTGGTTATAGATTGTTCATGATTAATTCTTAAAATATTTATTATTTTTTAAACTTCTTTTAATTATTAATTACTACTCTACAAGAATCAGGAAACTAACAAAACTTAATGTTAAATAAAAAGAAAATTGTACAAAACTAATTTTTAATAGTACACATTTGAATTTAATCATTTATTTGTGTACGAGCAAATTAAAATGCGTAACAAGTTTATAATCTCACCAAATTGATAGCATATCTCTGATTGATGCAATTCATTTTTTGATTTGGTTTGCTTGTTCATTACATTTCTTGTAGCATATTTATCAGTTGTATTAATTTATCCATTTTTCATTAATACTTGAAGTTAATGTATTTACAGAGTGAATTTCTTTCATTGTTTTTCTTTCAGTGTTCATTTTAGCATAGGCCTATTCATGATTGAAAAATTAACTTTCTAATCTTTCACTAATATCACATGATGATGAAGATTAATTATGGTTTTATTTTAACTGGAACTTTAGTAATCTTCTGATAGAATGTTATTAAAATAAAATAGGACTAAATCAATCTTAGTAAGTTCAATGTTAACATCATAAACTTCTGTTTGTGACTTTGACAGGTCTTTTTGCCTTTACAAAAAGAAAATACTTGTTTTTGTAACTTATGTTGAAATTAACCCTAAACTAGCAACTGTAAATGAAATTATGAGCAATTTGTATAAAAAAATGAGCTTAAAATAATTAATATGCATCCAAAGGAATAAATCATATGATTAACAAAATTATTTAGTTTCGTGTAGTTAGAGTAGAATCTCATTTTGAAGCCACTTAACTTTCAATTATGATTCAAGTGAGAAGGATGGTATTCCTCTCCGAGCTTCTTTGCAATAGTTGCAAGAGGATGCTTGATCTCAAAACATTTTATATGAAGCAAACTCCCTCGTACAGCTTATTTTTTTGTAGAATTGGGTCTTAAATCCATAAGCCTCATGTGTGTATACAAAGAATCTGCCATAAGGCTATCAGATATCATTAAAAAGGTCGATTGAAGCCTTAGTAAATACAAAAATTATTTTTGTATCAATTTTAGTATGTTCCTATTTAATTTAAGGAACATAATAATGAATAATTGTTATTGAAATTTTGAAATGAAAATTATATGGTTAATAAAATGTATGCTACTTTCATCGGTGTGTATTTAAAATAATTTGTTCATTGCTAGTTATAATAAAAATTTTCTAATTTAATCTAATTTAATTATTTATTTTACAGAAATCTACATTACAGTATTTTATCATTCATGTCATTTATTTTTGTAATAACGTATTTTAAATATTTGTAATAGACTTTTTCATGCATATAAACATGTTTTTTACAAAATAATATTTATTTCAAATATTCTTTCCTATGCAAGCCTGTTTGTCCATATTGGCAACTTGTTTTAAATGAGGTGGGATTTTATGTACATTTAATTTTATGTTGCTTTTTAGAAGCTATTTGTCCTCACCTGTAATTTATGCTTATTTATGGAATTATGTAATATCAGTTGACTTGCATAGTATTGCATATCAAAATCTTTGAATGGATGCATTTTATATGAGTGTTTGATAGTAGTTTTCGATTTCTTGTACTTGAATAATAAGATGAAGAAGAAACACTTCTTTAATATTGCTGCATTAAATTTAGGCAGTAAAATAAGATGAAATTATATATTTTAAATTTATCATTTGTGATTTAACCAGAAGAATTGGAAAGTTTGTTTGATCAAACAGAATTCCAATATTTGTATCCTCTATTACACTTAATTATTTTCTTATTTCTTAGTATACATAACAAACATATAAAGAAAATGTATAATTCAATTGAATAAGTTGGTAACTGCTATCAAATCAAAATTCTATGTCATGTATATCAGTCATGTTATTTGTACTGGTTATTTGCACTAAGATAAAAGCCTTTGAAATTAACTTCAATTATAATACTAATCTAATATTAATTTGCATATTCAAAATTAAAAAAAATTACATAATTCCTCTTTTTTTTTTTTTTTTGTATTTGTGGCTTATAGGGATGAATGCTTTTAGAAATGTTCATAGCACTGCAGTCTTGCTTTGTTCTTATTTCTTCCTTTTTGCTTTAAATTCTTTATGTATTTTGTTTTTTTAAGAAGTATATATATACTCTAAAAATGTTGTTGGATGTGCAGCATGTTGTAAAATTAAGTACTTTTCTGCTACCATAACAGTAGTCTGATACCAGCCAGTTTCAAGATAAACTAGTCTGAAATAACATTTGAATTAAAATGGTAATAGTAAATTAAAAAATGCATTTTTTAAAGTTATTGTGTTTGACTCTTGTGCTAATGGGAAAAGTATCTTAAAATTATATATGTAATTTATTTTAGTTATTTCATCAAACAGATTACATTTCCTAATATGTATGCCTATAATTCATTACATATTTTTACGAGCAACATTAAATGTAGTATTAAATAATATTTTTAATCATTATGGTTTGCACAAGTTTAATCTGTACCAAAACAAGATTTTTAATTTATTTTTCCCATATATTACCAAAATGAAATATAAATAGCAGTTAAAAAATTCAGTAAACCAAACATACTTGCATCATATAAAGTAAAAGAAAGAAATGTTTTAAATTGTATGATCAGAAGAATTGATTTAAAATTTATTTGCAAGTTACAAAATCCATACTTTGGCTGCAGATTTATTGTTGTGTGTG
>JAPMOR010057144.1:704803-769320 GCA_026543865.1 Argiope aurantia
ATAGTTTCTGGAAAATGAGAATGCATGCCTCGAAGCGATTTTTTATAATTTTAATTAATTAAAAATTACTCAATTTTTTTATGCTACCTTTTGAAAATATTACATCAATAAAGTAACTTTTACACATTCTTAAAAAATTCAACAAATCATTTCATTGATATCAATTTTTATATACAGGGTGATTCAAATTAAAGTATTCCTGTTTGTGACGAATGGTCGACGTAATGCCTTCATATTTGGAGGAGATACATTTCAGGTAATGGGAAATTGATTAGTGCAATGAAAAAATTAGTTAAGAAAAAGGTTGCAAGGTGAAATGTGTCGATGCGATCGGTTTAAGGAAGGGAATATGAAACACGACACCAACAATAAAGAACTTAATATGAAGTAAAGTATGAATAAACCCCATTATTGCATTACTAATGCACAGATTTCATTAGCTAAATGAAAATTGAAATATTCAACATTGCGAGCTGCACTGGAGAACAAAATTTACGTAATAGGGGAGCAAAATGTCGTTCATAACAGATAAGGTGGATATATAGGTTCCAAACATTCTTAGACCACGACTATAGTTCTCTCTTTGTCGTAGCGTGTGTTGTTACCAAAACAGCAATAACGCTCCCAAAGTGGTTCGTTTACACCGAGGTTATAAATCTTTGCGTACGGGTCCAATAACACTTTGGGGTGAATGGCCAAACATTTCGAGCAAACAGGCAGCTTTGCTGTTAGAGCAGGCCGTAGATGTAAAACACGGGTGATTGAAGACATCGCAACTTCTGTCGATGAACAAGTCGATACGAACACAGCAGGGACATCTTATGCTCGCGCCGTACCGAGGCAACTGGATACACTAAGGTTTGGAGGTGCATGCGGATAGCTCCCGAAGCCTATCCATATAAGATCCATCGCTTGCAAGCGTTAAAACCAGCCGATAACGACCTGCGTGAAACGTTCGGTTTACATTTCTTGGCGCGGATGGAGATGGAACATCCTATGATCCGATCAAGTTCACTTTGACATGTGCGGAATAGTAAACGCCCAAAACTGACGTATCTGGTCCACTACGAATCCTCACCAGGTTCAACAAATACCCTTGCACTCACCGCATGTTGCTGTTAGGATCGGCTTCACTGTGCTTTTTAATTGGACCATTTTTCTTTGAAGCAATCACTCCGCAGGGTCCAACAACCTGTTCCGTAACTACTGCACGTTATCGGGATATTTTGTAAATTTTTGTCATTCCAGAATTACAGCAGCATGAATGTCTCACTACAACAATATGGTGTTCCTCCTTATATAGCACGTGTGGCTCAGCAATTGTTGCAATATCATTTTACCAAGGATCTCATTATCAGAGGTGGTGCCAGAGATTTGCCGACGGGGGTTCAAGGCAAATCCGATAGGAGATAAGCACAATTTCTCTTATTTGGCTTTAAAATAACTCATAATAATTAATTTTACATTTAATTAAAGAAAATTAAGTATTATTTAACTTTTTTATTCCGAAGCTGGCCCTTTTTTTCATTGTTAAAAATTTACAAAGATATTTGTAAAAAAAGTTTTCGTCAATATTTGAGTCTATTTTTTTTTAATTTTTTTTTTATTGAGACTTTTGAAATCTGATTTCTCTGACATCTAATTTGAAAAACAAAACATAATTATATTTCATTCTAGATTGTAGTATATAGATAGAAACACGGATTGCGCCAGAATGACATGTCATACTAAATGGACAAATGCATGCTTATTATTTTATATCAGAAGCTATATAAAATGAATGTTGAAATTAAATTCAAAAAGTTTTGTAAAAGAAACTTTCTTAGTATGCTGAAATAATAAATTAATAAAAATTCGATGTTTTCACCAAAAAACGTTTTATTGCAGTTTTCTACCTAAAATAATTTTTAAATAAGGATTGAAAAAACGAGAATTTATTTTGAATCCGTATGATATATTTCTTATAAGTACACGAACTCAACAAAAATTTGCTATAATTCGGACACGAAAATATAGAATGCGGTAAAGGTACAATGATGTTGTTACTTAGGAAGGTTGGAGAAAATATTTTGCAAATATATCTATAAACTTAATACTTTACATAACATATAAACAGGGCCGCCGCGTGGGGGTGACAAAATTGTTCACCACACAAGGACGTCTGGACCAGACCAAAATTTAGAGTACTGGGACCAAAATTTAGAGTACATATAGTTTTTTGATTTAATGTTACTTAAATAAAATTTGTTAATTATACTCTTGCAATTTTGTACCATGGATGCAGCTCAACAAAGACTTTATGATGCAGAAAAAGTTTACTGGCAATCTGTTATTGAACGACTTATTTATTTAATTCAATTTTTAACTCGGCAATGCTTTGCATTTAGAGGTTCTTCGAAAGAGTTGTATCATAGTGATAATGGAAATTTTTTGAAGTTGGTTGAAACCATAGCAAAATTTGATCCAATAATCGCTGAACATCTTCCCAAAATTCAAAATCTCAAAAGAATATTACTAATTCCTTAGGGGATGAAATTCAGAAGCATTATTTCTGGAATTAAAAAGCATTTATCACATATGATTAAATCGTCAAAATATTACTCACTAATTCTGGATACTACACCTGATGCCGAACAGTTGACTGTTGGAATTCGATTTGTTTATAAGAACGAGGAAACCAATAAAGCTCAAATTGAAGAACATTTTTTAGGATTTCAATCTGTCGTCGACACTACTGGACAGGGTCTGTTTGAATTCATAAATGGACATTTAAAATCGTTAGAACTAAATTTATCAGATTTACGAGGCCAATCTTACGATAATGGTGCTAATATGAGAGGAAAGCACAAAGAATTGCAACAAAAAATTATTGAAAATAATTCGTGGGCACTCTATATCCCCTTAAATAATTGTACATCAGACGAAGCGTATGAACAATTGCCAATGCAAGTATCGTTGCTGATAATTTGGGGTGGATACTGATTTTACACAAAGTCGAAGCAGGTTTAAAAAGAAACTGTTTCAAGATGAACAAACCGACGAACCAATCAACAATCCAAGAGAAAAATTTAAGTTTGAATTTTACAATATAATATTAGACACTGCTATTTCTACAATTACTGAAAGATTCAGTCAATTAAAATAACATTACAATTACTTCAAGGTAGTAATTGTATATACCTAATACCCTACCACTATATACCTAATTTAAAAAACTGGAGTGACAATGAAATCTTAAAACATTGTAAAGAATTAGGCTACTGGAGAACGAAGTTTTTCAGAACTTAAAATTATAAAAAACTACATGTGATCTACCATGGCACAGGAGAGATTATAGGACTTGTCAATTATATCCACAGAGAGCGAAATTTTGGATAAATGAAATATAAAGGAATTGATACGAACGTTTGTAATTATTAAAGCTAGGAGAATCAATATTTGAATATATTTAATTTTTATATTATACTTAAAAATGTTTTATCATTGTTTTGTTTTTAAAATTTATGAAATAATAAAAAACAATAAGACAAACATGTTTTAATATTATAATTTTAAAGCTTTTCAGTTCGAAAGTCAAATTTTGAATATTATAAAAGAATGTTTCACATATAATTTGCAGTACGTTATAAGAGTGCAACAGAACCCCATAAAGGGGCGCCAAATTTCAATTTGGGCAAATTTCAAGGGCGCCTAATACCCATGCGGTGGCCCTGCATATGAATATTTTTGTGAAAAATGAATTATTTAAACATTTTCCATATATTCATTTTTTAATATATATTTAAGCTTAAAAAAAACCCAATGCATTTTATCAAGAAACAATTAGATCTAGAATATGAACCACCTATCTTCATTTTTAGGCATGCGTTCTTATGGTTAAGTACTTTCTTCCCTCAAAGTTATTGCAAGTTAATATTCCTTCCAAAAAAGTGAGTTTATCCCTCAGTTTCATGCATTGATTTTTCTTAACCCCTTCATATATAATGACAAGTCTGACTCGCGTATCAAATTACTATTTTAATCTTAAATCTGCAATTAAGTGAAAGTATTAAGCAATTTAAAATGCTAAAATCACTTGAAAACGCATCATTACCTCAAGTGCCCGTGTATTATTCTAGGGATTAAAATAATAATTGTGTCAAATAAGATCTAACATCTAATTAGGAAATTAAATAAATTAACTATTAAATAATTATTTTAATCATCCTTTTATCAAGATATATTTATCCAAAATCTATTAAAAATTTACAGGCACCGTAATTATATAGTTTTTGCCGCAAAGAGTAATGGAAAGAAAAAATTTAAAAAAAAATACGTTTCTTGAAGCATAGTCATAATACTGAATGCAGAATCTGAAGAATTGAGGTAGCAATTTATTTAACAAATTTAATGCATACTTGAATAAACTCTTTTACTCTTCTTCTATTCCATAGACTGAAAGCGTCATTGAATATTTCAATATTAATATACTGCTAACAAAATAGATTATAGTTTTTATTTAATGTAGTTCGAAACATTTGTAATATAAGTAAATAGCAGCTTTCCCACAATGTTTTTAATACTTATTACGCACGTTGAAAATTTAATTTTCTGAGAGTATCACGTTCATTTAAACATGTATCGTTTTTTCAAAAAATACACTTAGAATTTTACATAATAGTTAATTGAATTTAAAAAAACATTTTTCTATCCAAAACTTTTCTAAAATGCAAATAATAATTGAATTTAAAAAATAATTTCATTAAAGTAAAATTGCATGTGATTTATTTAGAATTTGATATGCAGGTGTTGATTAGCGCTTATATGTTAAATCGTGCGAACAAGTCGATATAATCGGTATTTTGTCCATAAGCTACTGCTTTGCAGCATAATATTATATTGTCACCATATTATGTTGAAAAGTAAATTGTTTTATATCTAAAAGGTTTTCAGTTATTTTTTCTGAAAACATTATCATAAAACATTCATCACTGCATGAATTTCGATATAGGTCAGCATTTGCTGTTAAAGATTAGTATTAGGGAGGAAAAAGTAAGGTCACAAAATTATGGAATGAGCAAAAAAAAAAAAAAAAAAAAAAAAAAGCAATTCGATTTTGTCTAATTTATGCCTGAAATTAAGCGTAACATGTACTCACAATACTCATTTAATAACATGTTTTGGAAAAAAAAAAAAAAAAAGTCGTCAAAATGTGGCTCTGAAAACTCACAAGCACCAATACCGGCTTCAAATTTCTGTATCCTCCAAATTGTTTTTTACAATAAATACTGCTGGAAGCGGCATCACAAATTAATAAATTAAAGGAGTGTGATGGGCAAGGCACCTAAATTGCATGCGGCTTAGAGAAAGTATTCGAGACTGTACACCTTTATATTTCCCTTTCATGTTGCTACCGTTATCTTGCCCTCTACATTCATAATATCTAAATCAAGATCACTTAATCTTTCCAATGGAGTTTTTGCTAGTCCTTCTCCAGTCACATCAATAAACTCTATAAATGACTCATTTACAGTTAACCTTTTCTCTTTAAAATTTACGTACCCAATAATGATTGAAGTTTTCGTTATGGGAAATATCAGAAGTACAATCCATTTGGATACTATAGTAGTACATGGCTGCTTTTATATCATGTTTAATTTTCTTAAGGATTTCATTTCCTAAGGGAGAAATAATTTGTTCTTGTGACCTATGTGCTAAATGATGCACAATTCTGTTTTTAGAATTTATTATTTTGTTTATATGACCCATTAGCACACAGTTGTTTTTACTTAATTATTCGATTGAACTTAAAAAATTTCCATTATTAGGCGTACCTATTATTTCGTGGGTTCCTCGATGTGGAAGAATTTAGTTTTTTTAGTAATTTTTTTCCAAGCCATAAACGAATTAAAATGACAACTAGAACGTTCATGCACTTGGATTACAGTTGACAGCTTTCTCCAGTTATTATAGCCACCTATAAATCGTGTTCCTCTTGCGTTGAAAAACAGTATACAACAAAAACAAAATACGAATTTTGCGTTTTTGAATAGATTAACCAGCTGCGAAGCTGGGTTTCACCATTTGGTATTTTTTTAAAAATAGTACGTAGTGAAAAATAATCTACCTTCAGCATTTTTAGTAAAAATTCCTTTGTGTCGTACCGATCCTATTTTAACATAAAACATTCTAAATTTATCCTTTATAATACTTCGCCAGGATCATTTATACTCTCTTGATCATATTTGTCATTATTTTCTGATTCCATCATATTTGTATAAATATACGGTTCTTCTACAAATTTCACCGTTACAACATTTTCATTGCAGGACTGTACTTCGCGATTCTTTTCCAGTCGAAGTTTGAATTATAACTTCTTAAGTCGAAACAATTTCTTTGCCAGAATTACTTCGTAGCCAAGAAAGCAGATCTACCTGTGACTTCTTGAAGTTTAGCTTTTTTTTCCCCCTGAAATCCAGAGGGATATTTCCTTGGCATTTTCATGGTTATATCTAACACTTTTTAGCAGTTTATAGAATGAATTATCAAATTACTATATGCTATACTATACGCTATTACCTAACAGGTGAGGTAAGTGACGGTAAATCTACTTACCTTATAATATTTTGCACACTTGTACTAAATTATACTATAACTGTAAACTTCGTATATTTCCAAATACGTTGATTGCTCCATTTAAACTTCCTTAATTCTTTTCATTCTGGTAGTGGCCGGTGAAGCAGTAATGCAATGTGCATTGCTAGGAATTGATCATTTAATTTATCTTCGTTTTACTTTTTGTTTTAATAACTTAATATAAACAAATATACACAGATGCACGCATAAAAAAATATTACATCAGATGTAGGAAAAAGTAAAGAGCTGATGATTTACAAATCCATTTGAACCCAGCCTCAGTCTCGATTTCTGGCCGCCGCTTGCGCCCCGAAGTCGCGCTGCTCTGTCTTAACATGTCTGAAGGGGATTTTCTTATTCATAAATGAACTTTTTCTCCCTTTTTATAGATATCCCTGCGTCCATTGCCTAATAACGGCGTCAGTCGACGCTCAGCCAGCCACGTGAAAACAAACTTGTATACTTACGTACGTGTAAATGTTATTATTGTTCAGAACACTATTTTCTTAATAACGATGGAGTCCCCCTCAGTCTCGGGGCCCCGCGCTTTCCAGATGGCCGGACCTGGTTGTACCATCCGTAAGGTTAATATCTTTATTTGTCAATATTTATTCACAAGACGAATAAAAAAGTGAAGCTACAGTATCGTGAAATTTAGATAATAGATGAACCGAAGATTTACAGTTTTAACCCTTTCTCTCCTAACGCCGGATATATCCATCATACACGATGTGACCCATAGAGACGTACGCCGTTCAAATAAAACAATATTCCTGACTTAAGTTTTTGAATAACAGCGCGCGTTGGGACCACCACACAAACTATTTGTAAATTAAAAAAAAAAAAGCACCAAAGCATATTCCTTTCAGCCTCCATTCCCCCCCCCCCTCGTTATTGTTAGGTGCCATAAAGGAATAAATCATAAATGAGAATAAACAAATTGAAGGGACAAGAATTACGGAGGTATACGTCTGCAAGTATTCTCATTCTCGTACATTATAAATTTGTCAATTCGCAGAATGCGCATTTGTAGTAGGAAGTTGCAGCTCAATAACGACTCTATAATGGATCTAACCACATGTGAAAGTGTTAATAGCAGTGGTGGATTTTAACAACTTGAAGCCACAGGTGCTAAATATTTTAAGGCCCTCTTCTAGAAAAATTGTATGGATGATTAGAAAATAATGTGAACTGAACTTAAACTTCATCTTTATGCTTATTTTATTTATGTGATATAAAGTTAATAAAGTTGCTACCCTTTATCTTCATTTTTTATTCTAATTTCTTTCTGATAATATAAAATGATAACGTGCGAGTGATTTATTTCTGTCTTTGTATATTTTCTAAATGGAATTAACAATACAGTGTTCCAAGCATTCATATTTTGAAACAGAAATTTATTCTTGATAAATACATCATTTTAATATTTATTTATTTAAGTTTTCATTCATAAATTCCCAATTTTTTTCCTGGACTATAACGATTTTATTACAAACCGAGAATTTTTGAGGGAAACTATTCTTATTTATATTCCTTTCGAACCGGAATAAACAATGCCACTGTTCTTTATCTCCTTGACTGAATGGTATTTTTCATTCGACTGCATATTTGTATGCTGATAATAAAAATACATATGAAAATAATTAAATGTGTAGTATTATCCTACTTTAATTAATTAATACTTAAGTTTAAAATGAAGTTATTAAATGTGTTATTATTAAAAATAATAATAATTTAAAATTATTTAATAGACTAAATTAATTATTTAAAAATTGCTAACTTAAAAATTTTTCATTTATAATTTTCAAGTAAAAAAATATGTTGGAATAAATCAAACAAATATTTTTTTTTCCACAAAATAATAACAAGAGGCCAAAACTTTAAAAAACTATTTAAATACTCTTTAATTATACGATTGCATATCTGTAAAATTAAAAACAATATTATGCGATAGAATTACAAAACAGATCATATTTTATATTTATATCTTTTTTATTATATTATGTAAAATCTCATGCCGTAACTTTCCTCAATTTGTTTTATATATATTCGATTAAACAATATTGGAAATCAATTTTTTTCATACGCCATGTTCATTGGCCATAATAGCCAGAGATCTGAGGCATTCGTGAATTATCGACAATCTACAACAGTTTTTTCAGTAACTTCAGAGTCATGAAACTGCTTGAATTTCTGACTATTGGGCATTTGTAAATCTTCAACGCAACTATTACATTCGGAAAAGTTTATTGTACCGTATTATCATACGTCAGTTCATAAAATTCTTTGCATGAACTTTTTTTACTCCATTTATTTACTTCGAGAAACTGTGACATAAATAATTTAAAATGTACCATTTCATTATCAAATTCAGATTCGATATTTTATGAACAATGTTCTTTAAATTATTAATTTTTTTATTCATTCTTTTTAGAAAGTTAATCAATTATCCAACTATTAAATAAATTTTAGAAGGCAACGCCTCGAAAGTTCTGGGCATAATATATCTAATACGGCTTTTTTTCCTATCGTCCAAATACAACATCATCCGTATTATAGTCTTCAGATGCTTTTTTTACATTTGCCTTCATCTTGTAATTATCAAGCATTTCTAATATTATAAATACACCAGTCCAAGTTTTGACACTTTCTATTACATCACGAATTCTCTTATTAGAAGTAGAAAAGAAACCCTTTCTTTACCTGTATATCAACCACTTTTAAAGACTGATAAAGATTAAATCATGAAACAAAATAAAAAAAAAAAAATGGTGTGCATTTTCATACCGATCCATAATTGTAGCAACATAGAAATTATTATTTTAAAATTGCTTATATAGTTATGCAAAGCTCTACAGCTAACAATTCAAAAGGATTAAAAATAAAATTGAACATTTAAAATTGATCAGCTATCAGTTACCATCAACCTATTACTTTGACAGCGAAACAGCGTTTAACAGCGAAAAATTTAGAAGATATATTTATAAATAAAGCAAATTTCAAGACTTGGAAATTTTAGATTATCTAAGTAAGCTTTCACTTGTAAAATCTTTAATAATATAATTGAAATGCATAACATTTCATGCCAATTTAAGGTAACTATTGTCTTATTAGCAAAATATTCTACTCTTGTAACTAAACTAATAACTAAATTTTCTAAAATAATCATTTTAAAAAACTTACTGTATAGGTATTAGTCAAGTAATAATTGAAAAGAAATTTTAACCAATTCTATAAAAATGACATTCTTTAAGTAAACATGGGTTCCTCACATGAAAGCAAGGGAATCGCGCGCAAACTGAAGAAAAACACCGGAAAATACTCTGTTTCTGGTTGCCATAATGTTCGTTTAAGGCAGAGATCTGTCACCCCATTACAGTTCTGGTGCTACAGACTCCCTCTCTGGCTTCATTGTCGTCCCGACAAGGAGCCAGCAAGAGTTCAGTTCTTTTTGGGGCAACCTCTTCAACGCAGAGGATGTACAGGTTGACTGTTGGTGTGAGACTCAAGGCATGGGCACAAAGCTGAAGAATGGTATGTTCCAAGTGGGACATTTGGGTTGTTGGGGTCTGCAACTTCGTAACTAGTCAAGGAGCGTTGGGTCGTTACGATGTAAGGTCCATCACGTCGTGATGTAAACTTTGCAGATTTTTATAAAATTGTTTAATGCCATCATTACATTTTCATGACTTTAAAAAATATTTTAAAAAGTCAAAAAAAAAAAATTCTAAGTCAAAAGCTGTATTCTTATTTTCTTTTAATTGCATTAAAAAAAACTGCAATAACAACAACAACAAAAAAATTTCAATGTATTTTTTTCCATATGATAATATTGTGATCTTAAATTGAAAAGATATATACAAAATAATGCGCATATATGTTTCTATATTTAATTCAAACTTATTAACATTTTAAAAGAATTAAAATCTTTTTTTGTTTTGCACAAGAAATACAAAGATACTTAACTTAAATGTTTTATTGTGTGGATTAGTCGAAAGCTAAAATAATTGTGATTCCTTGATTTTATTGACAAGAAAGAGAGAAAATTTTAATAGGAAATTTCTAATTAACTTAAGTTCTTAAATTTAAATGCAATAGTAATTAATAATGGGAAAAAATTCCTAATTTAATTATTTTCCATTTAATCAAAAAGTAGCAGATCTATTTTTAAAAGAAAACCTAAATTTAAATAAACCAGCAGCAATAATTCTCACAATAAAACAAAGAAATTTTCAAATTTTATTTACATAACTACAATGACTCAGCCAAACGATTTGCAACATGACGTAAATTTCCATACACCTTTGACGGAGCACTTCCTGAAAATATAAAATCAAATTAATACATTCAGTATCAACATTTTATATACTACGAATATAAAATATATGTTCTCTTAACAATAACAAAAAACAAATCCAATTAGCAATAATACTGAACAATTTGGAAGACCAACACCTAATAGATTTTGCATACAGCATTTGTTCTACATTACCACTTAAGGGCATGATCTGGATTAATTTGTTCCATGTAACATATACACATATAATAATTACAAATAGTTTGGTTAAGGGGTTAAAGAACTCCTACTAATCATGTTCAAACAAAAAGGCTTGGAATTGGTAAGAGACTTGTACTTGACTCCATTTTACAGAGTAATAAATAATAACAAAATTAGAAACGGAATATATAATAATCAATAAAAGACATATTTAGAAATATTAAAAAAATGAAAAATTAAACTAAAATTGTCAAATAAGAATAATAGCATTGCAAAAACTGGCATTCAAATTGTTAATTTGAATAAATTAAAAGATAACTACTGCAGCAAGACAATTAAAGATAACTAATGAATTAAATATAAAAGATAACTATTGCAGCAAGAAATTATGTATAATCAATATTATATGTATAACATATATAAAGATATTAAGGGGAGGAAAAAAATGTCTTTCTACTTAAAACATTTACAAAAACATTTCAACCAATTTAAATATATACATTCCACATTCTTCCAGATAAAGTTATTGATCCATCATGCAATCATAAAGCAATTTTTTTTCTTTTGAATACAGAAAATTGTTTTACGACTGTATAATTAAATTAAATGGAAAAGAAATCAGCACAATTATTACAAACATTGAGTCAGATGCAGAAACATACAATACACATAGGAAAAAAAAATAATATCCTAACACCAAGAAAAAGTCATGCTAAATAAATAAAAAAAAATTGGAAGCAATGTTTACACATCTTAAAGATGACATCCATTTAAATTTTGTGCAATATATGCATATAGTCTTCTATATATGCATCTGTTTTAAATATTTGATGTAAACTTTGTGAGAATTATTTATCTTCTAGATTGGGCATTTTGAGTTAGATTTGAATCAAGAATCATTTTAGGATGACAAAAGCAATATCAGTAGATTACTGCATTTTAATAAGGCTGTATAATATGGATGTGAGAAGATTAATTTTCTTTTCATGGTACTGTAGAAAAATTTGGCTAGGATGTATCCATTGTGCATGCTGCAATAGCTAGGGATTGTGCCGCCTACAAAAGATTAAGGTCTAGCTGCTATTGAGAAGGAAAGCCATTGAATGCACTATGATGCATCACATAGGAATTGCAGCAGAAATTCAAGCTCTTATTGACACTGAGTGCAACACAACAAACAAATTGATTATGGGACGATGACTCAAATAAAAGATCCTGTAACACTCGTGTCACTAGATTGAGATCATATGTAATTTTAGTGGAGTCAACTAGAACAGAGTGGAGATTTGCTGTGTTCTCAAATTAAAACCATTTGTTTTGGTGCCAGTGATAGCCACATATTGGTAGCCAAATGAGTCCATTTAATCACAATCTCTGTATGTTGACATATTGGGCCTATATCAAGATTTAAGTCATTTTTTACACTTTGAAAACAATTATTTACTTCAGATTAGTGACTGAGCTGCCATTTTTATCACTATTTTAAGAAGTGTTTTCCAACAGGATAATGTCTCTATCAATCTCTGATGTCATTTATTGTGTTCTGCAGAGCATGAACATGCTGTCTTGATCTGCAATCAATTCTCCCCATCAAGAAACATCACTGAGCTGTGACATCCACAACCAACACAGACTGTTGCTGATTTGAATGACCAAATACAATAGGCATGGTACTCAAATCCACAAAATGTTGATGACACCTGGATGACAATGTATAAGCCTTTGCATGCTTCGTTACAATCATGGCATTGCAGCAGTTGTTAATGCATCATTAATCTACATTTGAAATGGCTTTTCTTATGAATAAATTTAATCTGCAATTAATCAAATATGTTAAATAAACAAATGCATTGTCTAAATTTCCTTCCTTTAAATAATTTTTTTTTCTTCATATTAGGATTTAACTTTCTAGCACTGTATAATACAAAATGAAAAAGCTTTAAATATAAGGCATTAAATAATGTATATCAAAATAATAAGATATTGAATAAAGAAAAAAAGAAAGTCATTTAGTCAAATTACCAAATCTTAAACAGCAACATAACTTTTAAAAATATTTCTTATTTGATTATGTAAAAATACAATGTTTTATTATGTAATTCATTGTTAAGGATCCTTTGCAAATGAATGCTCATTTGTAACAAGTGATCATCTATATTTACTATACTGTATTATAGTAGATATAATTCATTATAATAAATTGTAACTCCAGCCTTTTTTTATATAGACACAAATGTGAAACATGAACTTAATTGTTAGAAATGATTTTAGATGACAATATGTCAAAACCGGGGGAAAAAAAAATTGCATTGGACGTAAATAATATATCTTGTACGGGATTGAAGAAATTTGTGTCTCCCACACCAGATGGTGCAATTTTGTTCATTACAGTTGTTTTCTCCTTTTTACTTATACATATGTAAATAGTTTCTCTTTTGCCTTATAAGTAGTATGAATTTCTTTCTCTTCTTTAATGTAGCATAACTTCCCTTAAATCAGGGATTGGACCATTTAGAAAGGTTCAGTCTATTTATATATTCATTGCTCTCCCACTTTGCTATGCACATACCTATTTCTAAAACTCTTAGGATTAGGCCCATGAAACTACTTTTTTATTTTAAATGTACAGAATATCAATTATAAAGATACGAGATGAAATTTTGTTTTGATATATTAATAACTTTCAATAATAGGATTCTATTCAGGACTATTTTATGAGGTCTAATTGCATGATCTCCATCGAAATACAATTTGAGTTGTTTTAATTACAAAAACAAGCATATTTGAGAATTACAAAACCTCAAAAAGTACTTCAATTTCATTTTATTTGTCTCAAAATGCAACAACAATAAAAAAAAACACCATACCTAAAATGAGATTGCACAATGCTGTTCTGGCAGCTCGAATATTTTGGTAAGATCCCATTATATGTATTTTACTAAAATAAAAAATAAGTTAAATATTATAATATGTATTAACTAATAAAAACTATAATATGTATTAACTAAGTAAAAAATAATAATTCTAATATAACTCAAAGGTTTAACAAATTCCAAAAAACAGGGCAAAACAAATTTTCTTTCTTCAGAAAAGTTAAAAATGTTAATAATTATAATAAACAGTTTTAAAAACATTTCTTCGTTAATAAATAATCTTTTGATTTAAAATATGTTGCCCACATAAGAATACCTTCCAACATTAGTTATCCAGTCATTAATAGTAGTTCTCACAAATATATTATACTTAACATAGTATTAACAACTTATTGAAAAATAGATATTTTCAAATTTTTTTTAATTAAAACAAATATTTTTCAAACATTATTTAAAATTAAACAGACATTTATTAGTGACTAAATATAAGAGAAATATATATATATTTTAAATCTTATAACATGATTTTGTTGGTCAAATTAATTATTCGTTAAAGCATTTAGATTTATTTTTATTATTATTAAACAGCAAGCACTTCTTTTAAGTCATCATTGCTCAGTTTAACATCAATAAAAATTCACCTTTTGTATCATTAAAAACTCATATACACTTTTGTAATGAGGAATGACTCCAGTGTTTTTTTCTGTATTCCAGCTGAAACAACATTTCCTTTATTTATGTTAAAAATTCTTTCACTGCAAGTAAAGTATTGCTGTGAGTGAAGAAGAGAATATCTGCAAGGCTTTAAGAAGTTTTCCCCATGTATATACATTTTCTTTTTTCTCCCATAGCAATTACAGAAATTTCTTCAGCTGCTAGAAGGTATTCTTAAGACCATTTCATTATATGATTTATATAAAATTAAACAATTGATATAGAGTAAATAAAAATTTATTACAGATGAAAATGTTGCTATAATACATAATAAAAATGCTTTTGTGGTAGTATAAACTTGAAATGTTAGATTTCTATTCTAGACTTACACACAGAAAACAAAAATTATATATATTATATATATATATATATATACTAATTTCTGTAACAGATCTGCAGCAACAATTTATACCAACATGATAAATTCACATTTCTTTAAACTTATAATGAGCTAAAAAGTATTAAATGAACTGAGAAAAACATTAAAGGAATTAAAAAGTTTTTACCTGTCTGCTACTACTATTCTGGTCTTTGTTGCATTTTCAATTGAAAATTTAGTTTTCCCACTCTTCCCAACAATACGGCCAATAGCTCTTGATAAGTGGTCTCCATGCAGAGTTTTAACTGAAATTATTTTTTCAACTCGGGAATAATTTAATACAAGGAATACATTGTTTCTTACAGTAAATAACACCTATCACACTATTATTATTGTTCTTTTAATTAATTTGTTTTAAAATACAATAAAACATTCAAGTTTACTAAACAGCAAAATCTAATATTAATTTTATAATTCAAAGCATATAAAATATTTCAAATGCTTTTAGTTGATTTTTATGAATGAAATTTTATTTTAAATCACATCATTAATATGTACTTTCAAAGAGCATAACTAGACATTTACTAAATTATTATTTAAAATTTACTTACCATCTTTGACATCAAAAGATTCAAGAAATAATTCATCCAACCGCACCAATGCCAGAGCATCCTTAATAGATGGAAAATAAAGCATTACCATTTAATTTTTCAAATTGTTTTTAAGGAATAATTAAATAAAATAGACAAACAATTATTTCTAACAATTTAAAAACAGTAAGCTAAAATTAAGCATACTTAAAAAAAAAAAAACTAAAAACTTCTGTCTTTCATATTTTTTCTTTAACACTACTTTATAATAATTAGTTCTCCATCTATTCTTATTTTGTTGAAACAAATGCAAATAAAGTATTTAAATTAACATTCAATAAATATTTCAATTTTAAAAAGGCATTTGTTTGAAAATTCTTCTAAAAACATAATTATGCACATACTAAAAGTTGAGCTCGATAGAATTTTACTCACTTTATTTTTTCTTCGTCTTACAATTTAAAGAGAACAACAAGACGCTTTAACAAGAGTTGAAGCGTCTTTGGCTCTCAATTTAGAGAAAATCCAAACTTTGTTAAAAACATACAGAAAATTTTACGCATTATCTCCTATTAATTAATACAATCGTATACTTTAATTAATATCTAGATGCATATACTCCACTTCTAGCATTCTTCTGCATTTTAATTTAGATGAAACCTCCTACTCTAGTTTTTATCATTCTTTATCTGTTTTAAGGTATTATTTTGAACGCTTAAATCAGAAATTTAAATAAATCAGAACTTATTTTGAATCGCAGACTTATGCAGTCAAGCAAAAATTGAATTATTAAAATTGATTTAGATATGTATTCTATACTGCTACTGAACATTTTAGAATATGTATTAACTTTCTGTTTTTAAAGTACATTCGTTTTTTAGCACTGAAATAATCATTTTCAATACATAATCACAGAATAATAAAACACACTGTACATAGAATTAAGAAGAATAAGCAGAGGGAAAATCCAAATCGAGAAGAGTCCCTATTACATCCGAGTTCGCTTCAGAAGTGTTTTGACATATCAGGCCCTTTAAATCTACCCGATTTCTTCTTTAATTCAGTGAATTACTCAAAAAGATGATAAAATCCAGCAGCCAATACAGTCACTTGCATTTTTAAATATTTATTTAATTTAGACGCAACATTTTTATCAATTCACACTCAAAACACGGCTATGTAAAATGATTATAATATACAAACAGTTATGAAACTTATTTTATATTGATGGAACAAGAGCTTACAGGCTCATGAACAGACGGTTCACTTCAATTTGTTTTTAAACGTGGATGGCTTCTTCACAGTCCAAAAACTTCAAAATTGACATTTAATGCAGATAAAATTAGTTTATTTTGGAGGAGAGGACTATCTGAAAGACATAATATAGTAACAAATCTGTAATGTTGTTTTTCGGCATGGTTAGTTCTATCACTGGAAAAACCATTTTACAATCAGCTCAGTTGGATGCTAATTGAATACCTCATCAGTGCTCTTAGGGTTTGGCGACAAAATAGATATTACTGGAAACTTCGAGAATTTTTGCAATCCAGCCAACAGAATCGAGATATGCCTGACTGGTCCAGAAACTTCTCGGCCCACCTCCCAGGTAGTATAAAAGGCTGGCAGTTGCAAGTTGAAGGCAGTGTTTTGAGTTCCAATTCTGGTTCAACGAGCTCTCTTTCTGAGTGATTCGACCATCTTATCATTGTTGTGCTATTGCGTACTGCTCTGTGTTGCTTGTGTACATCTCCAGCTGTGAATTTGTCTGCATATCAGTGACTTCGTGTTAATGGAGTCGTTGTTTGTCACCGAAGTCTGTTGACTGCGCATCTCCATATATCCACTACACAAAATCGTTAACTTAATGGACTTACAGTTAAAAGTTTTGTAAGAATATAAAGAGAAGCAATATTTGGTTTTAAAAAGAGATTTTAGCTCCTATTAGGAGAAAATTATACTAAGTTTTCTAACCATACTTATTTGTCCATTCATCACAAATGCATCAAATCATGCATCTTTTTTAAACTTGTAAGCTAAATTTAAATCAGCCCATTAGATATTATAATTCAAGCAGAAATTACATATAATCCAAAAATATCTCAAGTATTTCATTAATTCTTTGTTGAATAATAACACACTCCCCGCCTCAAAAAAAAAATTAGAGAAAGGTTAAATGATTAATTGTTTTGAGATCTTAATTTTACATTGTCTGTGAATAATTTATTTATAAGCAAAAGTCAAAGCACCATTTATACAAAATTGATATGAAGATTGTTTCAAAAAATTATGTAATATAAAGAAAAGGGGAAAAAAATCTTTTAAATTCATCTTCAGATATCTCTACCATCAAAAGAGCATAACACACAAATACATTTTCTTAAAATATAATGGTATTTTATTGCTCGTGGACCATGAGATTGTGGCAACTTATTTATGGACCATTTATTTAAAAGTTGAAGCAATGACAGAAAATAATGAAACCTACTTTTATACAATATTTTAAAAAGAATAAAAAGTACTGAGAGTTTTATTTCAGAAAAAAAATTAAATATTTTATCAATTAATATATTTGATTGCAGAATTAGTAAAGAATCTTCATGAAATAAATGGAATTTAAAAATATTAGAAATTAAGAATCAGGAATTGCTTAATAATTCTAATTAAGCTAAGGAATTACTAAATAAATAGAAATTGAACAACATTTGTAACAGAAGAATTAAAGAAAAGGGAAAAAATTTATTCAAAGGGAACAAATACAAGAAACAATATATTCCCAAAAGCAAAAATAATTAAAATAAAATAGGCTCTTTTTAGAAATGAAGGTAAATAAATAACTGACCAATTTGATAATTAAAATTTTTTAAACATTTTTAATAGTATTAAAAAATAATTTTTATTTTATTTTAATTATTTTCTAAATTTTGGAGTTTAGTTTATTATTTACTATTAAAAATATTACTTTTTGTAAAGTTTGCGAACAAATGATGCCTCCGAAATGAAATCAGAATGTGTAAATATGTTAATTGATAATTAAATCAATTAATATATTTATATTATATAGAAAATATTAAAATAAGACATTATAATCAATAATACACAGCTAAGCAAAATTTTAAAACTTTAAAATCTGCAAACTTGTCAAAAAAAATTTTTTTTTTAAATCGCGTAAAAATTTATCTCTACAAACACATTAGAAAATGAGTAAAAATAAAATTAATAATCTTTTGAGTACAATAATAAAATTGCAAATAATAAGTGCAGCAGAGCAATTTCATTATGTTTTTTAGAAATTGTTTTCAACATGGTATGTTAATAATTACAAACAGCTTTAAAGATGATTGAAATAAATTTCAGTTAAATCATTATCAAATTAAAATTTTTGTTGACATTTAGGTTGTTTACACATCCAAAAATTAAAATCAGGCTTTAGGAATTTTTATTTTTAATATTTTTATGTAAGTTATGTGTTTAGCAATTCATTATACAATCAACTGTTTGGATAGTCAATAATCAAAATTAACTGCAACAAGCAAAGATATGAAAAATATATATGCCCTAATCTATAGCTTTAAAAAAAAAATCTCATCTGAAAAAATAAAAGTTAGCAATGAAGATATGCAATTTCCCGAGTCATAAAAAAAAGGCAATTAAATAAATAAATAATAAAAAAAATGGTACATTTGAAAAACCAATTTCATACAGCACTCTGTAAGAATGGCATTACAAAACAAATAAAATTGCCAAAAAGAGATTCAACTGTTATTATATGATATTGTTGATAAAATATAGTGGACTAAATTATGAAATTCTGTCTTTTCTGCTGGGTGAATTTTTTTTTATTTCTATTCCATAATAATACACCACAGTTTTTTTAAAAAAATAACAATCAGATTTAATTCTAAGCAAAATCAAGAAAAAGTATTAAAAATAATCTTACATCAACTTCAAAGCCCAATGTAAATGCTCGAACAAAGTCAGCTGCTTTTTGCAAAGCACTAATATCTTTTGTTTCTTTACAAGTCTGCAATGAATATACATTATACAGTTCATTATATAATCATTACAATATATATATGGTAATATATTCATTACAATAATATATATTTTCATATTTTAAAAAGTATATCAACATACTCGTATTTCTACCATCCTTGTTTTTAAATTAAATCTGATATGTAGATTTAAATGTTGTACAACAGTAGAAAATATTTTTTCCCAGTTTTCTCTTAAAGGTGTGTACCTATTAGGAGGAACCGGAATTTTTCGCATTTCCACTATATCTTCCTGAAATAATAAATAAATAATATAATTAAATCTGTAAATCAATATATATATATATATATAACCAATCTAAAGCAAGAAATAGTTTGAAAACTAAACTAAAATGAAAACAAAAGCTAAACAATTTCAAAATCGCAACAAAAATTAAATCTATTCAAACAAAACCAAAAATGGAACAGGTAAAAACTTCATAGTATTTAGAGAGCGCAAATGCAGCTACTTCTAGAACACAGATGAACAGATACAAAAGTATAAAAATCAAGTTAAATGGAAAAACAAATAAACCAAATAAAAATATTAAAAAAAGATTAAAAAAGGAAGAATCCGGCCTGAAGACCTTTTCAAGGGTCACCCTCAGGCAGGGATTCAAAAAAGGGATTCTTCCTTTTTTAATCTTTTTTTAATTTTTTTATTTGGTTTATTTGTTTTTCCATTTAACTTGATTTTTATACTTTTGTATATATATATATATATATGAAATTATAAATAAGGGTTTCAATAAATATTATATAGAAAATTAAGAATTATTAAATACAACCACCTATTGTACTACCAACTTCAAATATTTAGTAAAAATTAACATATACCTAAAATACTAGTCTAAAAATACCTATACTGACCGAGACATAGAAAAATTATTCAGCAAGTCACATTACAATTAATATAAACATTATCCTTCATATTCAGTACACTAACACAATGACACATTTTGTGATAAAGTAAAAGAAATCAAGTATATATTTTTTCATGTAAGAACAATTTAGATCCAAAACCATGTATCAAATTATATTTTTATATAGTTTGTTGAATCTTCATATTACACACATAAGAGCAGATCAATAAAGGTTCAAACATCCGACAGTTTTGACAATAAAAGCATATGCTAAATTCATCTACTTAGATCACTATGTTTTTAAGCTGCCATGCTCACATCTATATAGATGGTTAGATAATCTTCCTAATTCTGTATTTTGTCCAAAATTGTTTTCAAACTTTAAAAAGTATAAAATTAGTGATTTATCAAAATTTCGTTTTAATTTTGATAACTAGAAATACACCCTCTTAATATGCAAAGAAGTATAAAATAATTAAAGATTGTCAATGATTTAAAAAAAAATCTTTTTATGCAGAGAAGTTAATTCAATATGTAAGTTCCCACCCTGGAAAGATGCTTTTCAATATTTAATTTCATAAATTAATTCCATGATATAAAAACATATAAAAAATATAAACTATGTAAGCATTGTATCATTCATTTAAGAAGTTATTGCTTTTTGCTGAATTCAGAATTATAATTATACAACTTGCAATCATCAAGAAAAATTTTGTGCTTAAAACATTATTCTTATAGTCCTTTTAAGGTAAGGTTATAGTATTCGCAGCATTTCTTATTAAATTCCTCCCATCTCTGCCAGAAATTACTTATTTGAAAGAGTTAAAAATGAAGTAATAAATTCTATAATCTCACATTTTTTATTTCTAGAAACTAAATCAATGCCATAATATATTTAAATGTATGCCTTTTTTTAACCTTCTTTTTTACCCTTTTAAAATAAGAAAGAATAAGGTATTAATATATTCAGAAATCTTTCTAAGTGATTGATAAGAAAACTGATTATCAAGCAAGGCAGAGGAGAAGGAAAAAATGAGAAGAAAAACACTTGAGGTTAGAGGTAAGGAGATAATCAGAAATATTAATAACCAACCAATATTCTATAACCACTACAAAGGTATCACTATTATTTGAAATTTTTGACAATACAATAGTCATTTGGACAGTTTTCAATTAACAGTTTAATTATAAAATTTAACACTCTTTCTGTGACGCCTGCACAGCTAGGTGAAATCAGCATTAAAAAAATAGATTCTTTTTTAGCACAGTACAGAAAAAGCCTCAATGTAATAATATACTTATCACACATATAAAGTTAATAAAGCCATTTGAAAAAATAGTTTAAAAAGTATATGTACAGTTAAAAAAGATTCCACAATAAGAATGTGCATTGATTTCTGGGCATTAGATACTACTATGAAGATACAATCATCAGGAAAAGAAAAGAAAATTGAAACTTCATTATTTAAAATCTATATATTGTTATAAAATTAACCTTGCAATAAAATTTCATGGAATGCTGATAATAATTTCAAGAATAATATCAGAACTCTTTCCATCTTAAATGTGTCCTATGATCTTTTGACAATACCTTGAAAACATATATTTTCTAAAAAAATGTTCCCATTTACCAAAAGGTCTGTTACATGCTATTTCGATTCAAACTGGGGGGAAGGGGAAAATGCACAGAACAACAAATATGTCATTTTACTTGTTATAAGTTGTATTTTTACGATATGCATTGCTTCTCACTTGTAAATATATATATATATATATTTGTTGTTATGGATGAGACAGTCATAAATATATCTATTTTCTATTACATTTATTTTAAAGGTTTACAACATTTACACTTATCTTACATTTATCTTAAAGGTTTAAAGAGTTTTTAATTATTTACATGACCAAAAACATCTTATTAATTATAAATTTAAAGTTAAGCAATTTATAAAATTGTAAAAACATGATTTCTCTTCTAAAATGTTTTAATATTACTGTTTATATTTAAAGGTGAAAATATAATATTTTGATTTTACTTTTTAAAAGATTGATTGAACATTGTTATATACCGGTTGAAAAAAGATTCAGTACAACAAGGTAAGTTCCATATTTTTATAAAGTCAGGCAGTCATAGATATTACTGAGCTTTATGAAGTAGACAAAAAATATAAATCCATTTTCCTCAGAAGCTGATAATATTCTTTATTGTGATTAATTCAAAGGCAGATAAAGATTTCAAAGATGAATAAATATATGTCTTGCATACTGCATTATGCAGCATTTCTCGGTAAAGATAAATTGACTAAAAATATTCCTTAATTTCCCCTTTATCTAATCATTCAAAGAAAAAGACTCAACCTATTCAGCAAATGAATGCCAATATTTCAGAAATCAACAAAACTTCTGGCTGCAACAAAATATTGCATGTAATAAAACAATTTTGATTAGAAAATTTGTTGCTGAGTTTAAAAGTATACAAAATAAAAACAAACTATTTGTTGGACAAATAATTGTGATTAAAGAAGATAATATAAAAGTTATGCTTCTCATAAATGAATTCTGTTTATAATTTATATTTAATTCATCTTTGACAGAAAAGCTCTTAAACATAGTAACATTTAAACTTGTCATAACTTTAAAAACACTTGTCTCCACACAATGTTTCAAATATTCATTAAATTGTCTTAATTAGGCATGAAAACATATCAAAAGTGTCACCTAAAATAATCCATTAATAATGGAATTGTTTTATTATGATTTTATAAAATTACAAACATTTATTAACATAGTAAAATTTTTGCGAGAGAGCAAAGCTGATTTATTAAGATGTCAGAATCCAAAAATTTGTGTATATACCCTCAAATAGTTTTTGAAATATTCACAATAATGTAAAATTCTCAAAACCAATTTGAAACACCCACTTTTTAAGGAATCGTATCAAGAAACACGAACTTAACCATCATTAGAAAATCACATTGGCTACATATTAAATTTATTTTCAGATTAGAAGATTTTAATTTAGTACGAATTTTACTTTCTTTTCAAAGAAAAATTAAAGTCCTTCCTCCATTTTAACAGCAGCCCTTTATACTACTAATTCCCTCTCCCTTTGTTTCAATGAACAATTTCACAGACTTCATCATGCAGTTAATGTTCCAATCAACATACAGTAAAATATTAGAAAAGATTTAACAGAGCATCATATATACCATCAAGTATACCAATAGTATCACATATACTCATGATTTTAAACTCCACAATCAAAGCATACAGAACAAAGTGTTGTGGTTTGGATGTATATATGAGTATATACACAATTCATATTTATACAAAGAACATACTTACAATAATATTTTTTAAAAATTCATATCCAAAGAGTATTTAAATAGATTTTAAAAAAACTTGATAATAACCAGAAATTTTTTAAATGTTAACTTTTAATTCATATACAATTTTAAATTATATTTACAAAATTCAAGTACTAGTGGATTTTTTAAAAAAAGTAGTCTTGTATTTCATATACTATTAATGTTTGGTCACATCGATAGCTATAGTCATATCAATTTATTTATAATCCCTTATTTACATTTTAAAACAAAATAAAATGTATAGTATCCAAAAAGAAAAATACAAAAAAAGCAAACACAAATTTGCAGAAATGCTCGTGATACTTCTTGCAGAAAGTAAAAAACATACCATAATTTTTTTGGCAGGGGGGAAATGAGGTCTACTATTTTTATCAACTTCCATTTTATCACTTTTCCTTTTTTTGGAATTTGCAGCAGACCAAGTTTCCTCAGAGTCCATAGTGTGTCCGATTTTTTCATTTTTGGTAGTTTCTGGACTTCCACTTTCAATTGTTTCTGTCATTGTCTTGCTAATAAAATAACCAAAGATGGAAAAAGCAGGGTGCATAATGAGAAATGAATGCAAAAATTAAGCACTTTATAGAACACAATTAAGCAGATTTGTACATGGATATATATATAAATATATATATATTCCATGTACAATTTTTTTTTCTGTTTTATAAGTTATATTTTTTTACAAAAAAAAAAAAAAAAACTTCATGTTTTAAGCAAAATATTTTAATAGAATAAAGAGAAATCTAAGAATCGTTATAACTTTATTTAGAGTTTGAATTAAGTCTCTTCACTTATTCGGCTAAGCTTCGATATACAGTCATTTGGCCCCTTGCAAAGCTGGCAATTTTTTAGTAGCACTTTTGATACCATTGCACTATTGCTGCCATTCGCTCCTCAATCTACCATTTCACTAAAATTTGGTGATAAACTATATGTTGGTAAAAATGACGGTATATCAAAGCTGTTCTATTTATTTAAAATAATAATGTTATTTTTAAATAATTATTGCAAGAAAATTCTGAAAATTTGAGTTATGAACAATTGGAATAGAATCAATATATGCTACAAGCATTGAATGTTTAAATAATCGACAAATTGGACATATATTACGAAAAATGTATTGAAAATTAATTATATGTGACATTTATCAACAAAATGTCTATGTTATTTACATAGAAGAACTCTAAACAATTGGTTACCATTTATGTATTAATTCAGAAAACTTAATTTAACAGCACTAAATTACGCAAACAGATTTTTATCACTATAATTTTAAAATTAAGTTCAAAATTTTAAAAAAATATCTGCAAAAATTCAACTTTGTCGCTAGCATTTTGAATCAAATTTTGGAAAAGGAATGCAAGCCCGCGTTAGCATGAGAAAGGAGGGGAATTCAGCAATAATTAAGAAAGAATTAGAAATATAATTTCAACATATCAAAATGCAACATCTAATACTTTCACCAAATTGAAAAGAAGGTGTTGTGAAGTCTAAAGACTTAAATTCATTTCAACAATCACTACGGAAAACATATCAAAATTGTCATGTTACATTAATAACATCACGGTATGTTACATTATTTTTATCAAATATAACTACACTAAAGAGAAAAATCGTAATATAGTAAGTTTCAGCGAGTTATTTAATTATTAACGCAGAACATCAATAATTAATAGAGTTTTTATAAAATAACAATACTTATCTAAAATATAAATTTGATGCCTTACTTTATTAAATTATTTTGAATACGAAATTATTTTGCTGTTAAACATTACCTCAATTTGTCTCGAGCACTTTTTTGCGAGCTGGTCTGGTACTCTGGTATGATAAAGGAAAACACGAGACAAATTGTTTGAAACGTGCTAATATCGGTTGCCACTTGGTATTGATAAATTTGAAACTTCTGCCACTAGAAGCACAGAGCGCTGGAAAAGAAATAAAAACAAATAACAGTTGTTTGCAGCAACTTAACTCCTCAACCGAAGAATGATAACTTTCTTAGAGAGCCGTACGATGTGTAATATGCGTGTTTATAAAAACAAAAAGCATTTTTAATGTTGTTAACAAAGTATTTATACTATTCTAATACTCAGACTTAAGTTATAATATTTTAATATTAATGTTAATATGAAATATGATAGAATTATTCAGTGAAATAAAATTGTGCTGCATTGAAAATTAATTTTATGATATTTGACTATTTCGATCATGGATGAAGTGGAACAAAATGTTTCATATCAATCTCTGTTGGAAAAGTTTGAACGCACTAAGAAAGAATTGGGTGATGCTGAAGAAACTATAAAAAGACTAACAGGTCGAAATCCAGATCTCTTTGCCAATACACCTGGCAATTTGTAAGTTATCTAGCACTTCTAAAGCACTAGTTCGAAAAATGATGCATATTTTTTTCTATTCTGGTTGATGATCTGGGGATTTATTAAGAAGGATTTTTTTATAATTATTTTCTTTTATAAGCTAATAATGCTTGGAATGTTTGCATAAACGTATAATCCGAAATTTTTATTTCATGTTATTTATAACATATTTCAGGGGGGAATATTTTCTGTCTCTTTTATGTATTGTTTTGTCTTTAGCATGTACCCCACATTGTTTGACAATCATCTACTTTAATGAGTGAAGCCATGCATTCCGAAATTTATATGAATTACTCATAATTTATGTGAATCTTAAATTTATATGAATACTTTTACTTCAGTTCTTAAAATCTGTTGCGGGATCAAACAGAATTTTTAAAAATTACATCGCATTTGAAATTTAATTTATAATACATGATCAAAAAAATATTTTCATTTCTTTATTTATGTTAAAAAATGTACTTTAAGTATTTGAATTAAATAATGGGTATATGGCAGTTAAAAATATCAAGTAACTTTTTTAAGATGATTAGGCACAATATGTGTTAATCTTATTTTTTAATACCCTATTTTGTTTAATTTGGTGAAAAATTTTTGTACCTTGGCAAGGAACCGTATACCGAATTCTCTTGTTTCACATTCGATCATTCAAGAGAAAATTGTCAGTATCCATAGTTAATCTTTACATTTGTATTTGAATAGCCTTTAGATAATTTTATATATCATATTCGTAAAACTGAATTACTAAAGTTAAGTTGTAATTGTGTGGTGGTTAATATGTACAGTTATTTTAAGCAATTTTTACTAAAAAGGAATAATATGTAAAAAAAATATAAAATGGCCAAGGAATCTGCTGAACAATTCAAAAATAAAATTAATGAATTATCAATATTACAATTGAAATATTTACATTTGTAATACAAAACTAGAAACAATATGAAAATAAAAATAATGCTTAGAATGCTCCAATGTTTTTAGTAAACTTCACAGCCAAACTGCATGATTCTAATGTGCTTGTCAATTTGACAAATTTGCTTCCTGTAGACATGTTTTTCACTTCTCCAAAATCTAGTTCTATGGCTTTTCGGCATTTTTAGTTTTAGATTGCTTTGTAAAGAAGTTGGTGCTATTCGATGAATGTATTCTTTCATTAGAGCATTTGCTTCAAGTCATTGACATTTACTTCTAAGTAGCTTTTCTTTATTGTTTGACTAATGAATAATGTTGCTATTGATTGCAACTGCATTACCTTTTAGAACAACAAAGAGGAGATAAAGCAAAAGCTTACCTCAATGGTCACACATATCTTTGAAATACAATTTGCAGAATTCTGTTAATGCCACAAATTCCAAATTTTGACAAAAAATTCATTTACAGGAAATGGTAGAATAGACAAAGTTATGCTTTCAAAGTGCCCCATGATAAGAAACTATGCAATAAAATTCGGCTCAGCTCTCGTATACGGCCTCTGCCAAATTGGCGATAAACAGTAATTTCTGGTTGCCGTCATCGGCTTATGTATTCTTTATGGTAACCTGAAACCTTAGAACATATTCAGTATTTTTATGTGTTTTTATAAGGAGCAGCTCACATATACAGCTATTAATTTTTATAAATTATTCTTTTAAAATGAAAAAAATATCAACGTTTTCATGAGAACATATTCAGCATAAAATTAAGAAATCATTTTTAAAAATTGGAGCAAAAAATAATTTCGTCATCATCATTTAATATTAATTTTGAGCATTTCATTATACTTAAAAGCAAGTGAGCATTTCATCATGCTTCATTATACTTATAATTAAACAAGTCGTTTCATTTGGATCTTTATCATAAATATTTCAATACCCCTCCCCCTGACTTGCGCTCGTGTATTTTGTCAGTCCTAGGATTAAGCCTAAACATGGCTTCAAAAATTAGTCAATAATCACAACATTTATTTGAATTATTTAAAGTAAAAAGGGGGGCATCGCCACCCCCTGACTTATAGTCTAGTGCATTTTGTCAGTCTTAGAAATAAGCCTAACGTGGCTTCAAAACTTCCGGTTAAGAATCGCAACATGCTAAACATGCATTATTGGCGACTTCTTAGCAAAAAAATTGGCGCCACTAGGCCGTATACGGGAGCTGCTCCTAAAATTCTTCTGTAATGTATCTCTCGTGAGCGAAAAGTTTAATGACTAATCATGTGATTAAAAGAAAAGTTGCAGTATCAATTTTTGACAGTCTATACTTATAATAAAGCTCAATGTGTGTCTGTGTTGGCTCTCTGTGGGCTAGACCTATTGATCTACAGCTACCAAATTTGGCATATGTATACCTTAGAGGTTAAAAATGTGCACAATGGAGCGATTTTTTAAAATTTTTAATTAATTAAAAATTAAGTGAAATTTTGATATTTTCCCGCTATATTGCAGTACAAAATTGATTTTTACATGATATTGAAGTTCAAAATATGATTTTTTCAATGATACTAATGTTTTAGACAATGAATTAAATTTCTATTTTGAATGAGTTTTTAAAAATAATATAATCATATTTTTCAACAATTTATTTTATACAAAATAAATAAAATTAAGCTGCAAGAGCACGTTGGACGTTAATAGGAAAAAATTAACTTTTATCAACGCATTGCCATCATATTGGCAAAATCTCAAATTTAAAAAATTAATTAAATATCATTTTAAATTAAACATATAAAATGTAATTTTCAGCACGCGCCTGTATGAAATGAAATAAATATGAAGCATTCTATTTTTTGAAAAGTAAATGGAGGGAAATGTTTTCTGTGATCTTTTACAATACCTATATTACTAATTCAATCAAGCAATTTTATTTAAGGCAAATATGAATCAATATGTACAAGATATTTACTAATCAGAGTCCAACAGCTAATTTTTAATCCTTTAGTAATAGACAGATATCTGCTAACAAATGTTCTAAATGAAATGAAATAAATAATTACATTTTATGTAAATAGAGTCAATAAATGCTGATGAATTAGGAATTTTAAACTTTACATATATCCTCTGCCCTGTGAATCATATTTAACACAATATTCTTGAGACGCCAATATTTTAAATAAAAAGAGTTGCACTCCAATCAATTAAATCAAACACTAAAGCTGACATATTTATGAAAATTTCAATAACGCTATTCTATAAAAATGGATGATTTTCAATCATTTCATCAATGATCTCAAAGAAATCAATCATCTTCCATAAATTCTTAAGAGTGATTGGCCTAGATTATGAAAATATTAATTGGCCTAATGTTGGAATATTCAAAACTTAGTAAATCGGTCAGATTTGAATGCAGCTGATAAAAACATTTATTTATTTAAAAGTGGGAGTTTCAAGAAAATTTTGCAGAATATGATTCCTTAAGACCAAAAAACTCTCTAAAACCTCAGAATTTTTTGAAATATATTTATAAACCAAAAATATATATATATTATTATCTATAAATCATGAAAATTATTCTGTAGTGCAAATCAGATTTCATTGTCAAATTACTCAGCTTTCAGTTCTTGTATTTTTTTTTAAGATATGCTTGATTTCAATAAAAAACTTTTTTATATTTATTGCAGTTTCAATATTCCCACTTTTATTTAAAATAGAATTTTACAGATGCCGATAGAAAATTAGAGAGAGATGCATAGTTCATTGAACATAATATCTTAAGGCCTACATAACAGTATAAGTGTATTACATGACTACCAAAATTTGAAGCTTAAAAATATTTTTAAAAAAAAACTATTATGGCACCAAGATTCATAAAATATTAATTGAACGTTTTAGTGAGCATTAATACTGGCGAATTGACTGGTCGCCAAAGGCAGCTAGTATTTAATATTATATATATATATATAAGTATGTATGATTTGAAAGTTATTATTTTCCTTACTTAAAATTATGTGATGATGGATAATTAATATTAAGTATATTTTATTCTTGACTTCAATTGTTTACTGTATCTTCGAATCTATCTAACTGGAGACACGTCGAATATGAGGCTGGGAAGCTTCCATTATGGTAGTTGGTTCTCACCATCTGTATGGGCACAGAAATGGTGTGGGTCTACTACCCCCTCCAATGATGGGATGTGCTTCTTATGGGAAGGGTTATACTGTGTCGGGTGCTGACCCTTGGGATTCAATCTCAATTTCCATCAATGGTGATGTAATGGTCCTGTCATTCGGATTTTATCCTTGTGCCTCAGTTTCCATGTGGCATAGTCAATGTCTGATATCATCAGATCTTCCTGTATTGGTGTAATGAATGATAAATATTTAGATTCCTTAACCCAAAAAACAACTGTTAGAGAAATGAAATATTTTCACCTAAAAATGCTGCTGTATCTGATTTATTTTGTGTCTCTTTGTAAATTACCCACTCTCTTTATATGTTACACCTGTCTCTTTGTAAATTACCCACTTATCCATTTTAGATTAGTAGGGTACCTTTATCTTAATATTCAGGCTTCTGCTTACTATTTCAAAGCACCACATTTTGATGCTCCTGGTTATGAATTTTTTTAAATTTTATTGTGGTTATGATAATATTCTCTTTTTATGTAATGAGCCCAATGAAATTATTATATGACAATGATGAATTGTCTATTGAAAATGATATATTAGTTTTTAAGACTTTATGATAAAGACTTTTATAGTACTAACTTATTCTTTATATCTTTACAGAAATAAATGGAAAAATCTACCAGGACTCCCTCCAAGCAGACCATTTCCTAAGAGAAAACGACCTCTGTTCCCTATCGGGTATTGTTTCTATTTATTAAAATTGGTTTTGTTCTTTAGCCTTTCTACTTCTCAACTTGAAAAAGCATTGTAATGTTCTCATTTGCACTCCATCTAATGTTTCAAAGCCTTTATTGGTAATATTATAAATATTTCATTCTGTAATGGAATTCGTTCTTTTCATTTTGCATATTTAGATTACTTTTGTTGCACACTTTTATTGAACTTGTCTTGTTTCATCTTTGTAAAGATGGAATTTTGTAATTTTTTTTTAATGAATGTTCTTAGGTTTTGAAATTTTATACTATGATATGTTCTTGATGATAATATACTATTTTAATAGTTTTAAAACATTAATTGATCATTAATTGAGTGCTTAGGTTTTGATTTTTTTTAGTTGTAATTTAATTTGTAGTTTTTCAGAGCTGATAGTGTTGAATATGTAAAAAATTTGATTTCTATATTTGTACTGCTTAATAAATTATAAAATAAAGATGAAAAAGTAAAAAATATCTTTACAAAAATTATTTTTCCTAGTATATTTGTGAAGGTAAAGTTTTAAAAGTGTTTGTTATTTTCAAACATTATATTTCTTTGCAATAAAATGGATATAAAGAAATCTAGTAATCTTCTGCTAGTTTCATGGATTCAATTGTAAGATTTATGTGTGTGTGTTTTCCCCCTTATTAGAATCGACATGTGTGAGAAATCCCTGGGATAATTTATTTCTCTTTCTTCCTACGTTTTACGCTCTTGTGCTGTGTTGTGAGCGGACTTGCTTTGTACACGCCTCTTGCAAATAAATGTCTTCCTGGGATGGATTAAAATGAACTTAAAAATGCAAATTGTCTTCACTGTCTCCGAAACTGCCTTCTGCTTCACTATATATATATTGCTTTATAAGATTAACATGCAAGGCCTATCGCTAGGTAGTAATATGTATCAAGCAATTTTCATGCTTTTAGTCCATGGATTGGCTGAGCAACATTTCTCCTTCGCCAGAAAGATTAGGATGGAACTAATTAAACTTTTTCACCTGTTACCCATTTTCAGGTGCAGTTATATTTTAACAACCTCATTGTTTGAAAAATTATCTAATAATGATATGGGAAATGTTTCTATCCATTACTATTATTGAAAAACTTGAAATAAAAAATGCAAAACAAAAGTGCTTGTGTCCTTCCCCTTTTAATTTTTGCTCTTTATTTTCTGCAGTTTTTTTATACTTTGGGTTAAATTATCTTTCTAATTCCTCCTATGATCTCATTTATTTATTTGTTATATCTTATTTGAACATTCAATTTATTATAAAGCTTATTTCAAGTTTTCAGAGTGGTGTACAGATTCTCCCACAGAATGCGTAAAAAGTACCTAAATTTGAAAACCCTTTTTTAAGTATTTTAAAAGTGCCTGACTTTGAAAAATAAAAAAAGGGTCCTTAAAAAGTGCTTAATTTCTAAAGATGTATCAGATAAACATTACTTTTTTCCCTCAGCTGTTGAATATAATTAATTGAAATCATAGTCATAAAGTTTTGTTTACCAAACACATCAAGAAAAAAAAAAAGGAAAGGGAATAATTCGAGAAGGAATGCATGACGACATAGGGCCAAAAGCGTTAATAAAAGAAAATTTTTAATGACCATTTTCTGCCTTTTCTGTAACAATAAATACTTTTATATGTTGAAATACTGCAGTCACTGTCCCAAAGGGTTAGTACGAAATATGGACTATCCCAAACTGGCCATTTTTTAAAGCCATTTAACATAAAGTCCAATTTTTAAATTGCAAAAATTTGGACATAAAAAATAGCTGGTTAATTTTTTTAAATTTTAAACTAAAATTTTTAAATTTGAATAGTAAAAATCTGCCAATATTAACTAATATTGGTAAATAAAATTTACTGAACTAATGTAAAATTGGTAATTGATTGATTGTATTTCTTTCATATAATTTACATAGTTGTTTGTATCAGGGGATATTGCAAATCCTCTCTCTCACAATTACTTAATTTTTTAATGCATTTTCATAAAAAGTATGTGCAATTTATCGATAATATAAATCTCCAAAGGCTATATATATGTGTAATGTTATCGCTTATTATAATTTAAATGCTAATTAATTTTCTAATTTTTATCTTAATTTAGTCCATATTTGCTTTCTTCTAAAATGCTCTCTTATTTCCTAAACTAATTTCCTCTTTTTATTTAATTAATTCTACGCACAATATATAAAACTGCTAATCTTTGCATTTTTTCATGCTCTGAGTGCAAGGATAAAAATCTTTAATGCTTACACCATTCTTTTAAAGATACTTAAAATTTCCATTCTTAAATCAGCGTCAAAGAAATCCCTATCAAAATCTAATAGTAAAATCACTGAAGGGAAAATTTTGGTCTGGTTTGCTCTTATATTGCAATGTAAACTGACGTATTTCTTACTGCTTATTCTTTGTACGTAAATTTTGTCACCCGTAGTGAAATAAATCATTTAAAATTTTCAAAAGTTTCTACTGTTTGGCCACACAACTACTAAAGCATGTTTACATATACACACATACATAATGTAAAAAAAAAAAAGCATTTCTAATCAATACTTCATAAATGAAATTTTCAGAATTTCTAATTCTTGTATCAATTTGTATTTAAAAATAATAGCATTCTCATAAATTATGAGGTTCATTTGAGTCTCAAAACAAAGTTATAATCATTTTTAGAATTTGTCATTTCATATTAGAGCATTTCATCTTAAATATGAAAAGTTATTATTATTTTTTTGAGATTTTTTTTAAATTGACCTAACACAGTAAATTGATTTGAATCCACTAATATCCATAGTTGTTGAGATTTTAAAAATTAACTATAATAAAATAAAAATTATTTGTTAAATTTAAAAAAATTAGAATATTTTTATACTGGATAAGATATTAATTTATTTTTAATGTATCTTCTAATTATTTGTTCTGTTTTGATTGACATAATAATAATAAAAAAAATTTGCCCCCTTCTGAAATTTTTTAATCATGCTATATTTTTACAACAATGTTGACATTTTCAGAATATATGTATCCATTCAAATTCTATGGTAATTTGTTAATTTTTTAAAATATTGAAAAATGTCATAGATTTTTTTATTTTTAGTTTAATTTTTTATTTTGCTTTGCTATCAATATGGTAAAAAAAGGTTCATCATCTAAATACACTATCTGCCAATAAATAATTGGACATCTGTGATGAAAGAGATAAACAAAATTTATTCATATTCAATAGTTGGTAGAGCCTCCACCTGAGGCAATTACAGCCTTAACCCTCCTGGAGATGCTTTCCACTAGTGTATGTTTGATGGACAGTGGTATTTTCTTCCACATGGCTTGGAGAAGACATACAAATTCTTTCGCCAATTTTGGACGGTTGCTTCATCCCTTAATTCGGCAATTCAACGCGTTGCAGGAGGTTTTCTATAGGATTCAAGTTTGAACTCTGGACAGATCCGGAGTTCAGAACCTATTCCAGTCGGTTCACCCCATTTTCATCATACCAATTGATGGTGGACTTTGCAACATAACAATTGGTGTTGTCATCCTGGAAATGATAATGATCCAACTTGTAAAATTGTAACAACATTGAAAGCACATTGTTGTCTGAAATAGTGGAGTAGGAGTCAACCTTGAGCTTACCATGAATTGTGGTGTGGCTGGATTTTATAATTGAAGGTTTATTGACCTTCAATTACAAAATCACGACCATGGAAACCAAGAAAATATGCTTTCTTGTGGATGGTATTTATCAAAATAGTAGTCCCAGATAGTTGTTGGAACTCCTGGAGTATGTGAGCCATTAGTTTGTGGTGTTTTATTATTTCTTTGAATAGCCCTCATTGGTCTCTATATCTTAATTTCATGGATCTGTCGGGTCAAGGCACATTCTGACAATTACCATTCACCTTCCATTTCTTAATCACAAAAGCCACTATTGATTTTGGATTGTTTAACTCACTATATGTGTAACTTTAGGATCGGCCATTTCTGTGATACCCAACAATTATGCCTTTCTTGAAGGTATTTCGTGGTATCTTGCATGTGACTAATGCCAATGGTGTTTCCTGCATGATATTTAAGTACAGAAGGCGTGATGTAGATCAGGACCACAGTTATCACCATTTGCGTGGATGTCCAAATACTTATTGTAGATAGTGTATTTTTAGTTATGCTATGTTTATGTACACATGTGAACATTTTCAGAAATGATGTATTCATCTAAATTAATTGATGATTTGTTAATTTTGAGAAATGCTGCTAAATGTTACAAAATTTTATTGTTTATCTTATAAAACTTGAATGAATGCAAATTGTCATTACTGAAAAATTATCTTAGCCTTCCTTTTTTTTTTTTTTTTTTTGTCAAACCTAAAAGATGCCCTTTATTTTACCATAGAAAACATTGGAAAAATACAAAATAAATATAGTGTATTTTTTAAATTAAAGTGTGATTATATATATTCAGTACAATTTGCAATTATGTAGTATAATTTCACATTGCATACTCTGCCCCAGATTTAGCACTAAAAGGCTCTGAATTTTATAATTGATACCTTTTATTAAAATCTTATCTTCTTTATTTAGTTATTGGCAATAGCAACCTTAAATCTACCAAGTGGAATTAAAAGTTCCAGTAATGAGGTTATAAACAATAACTTGGGAATTTTCTTTACAAATTATCTCTTGAATATTATGTAAATGGTGTTAAATCTAAATTGCTTTTTCATAAATATATATTCAAAATTCCTTTTACTAACAAATCTGTGCTCAATAGATTGGTTTACATTGACACTAAATTTGTAAGAGAAAATCAACAATTATGAACGAGCTGTGTTTCTTCAAGAGGCAGTATATCATTGAGATATCAGTAAGAAATATCCTCAGCAAAACCAAAAAGTTGTTAATAATCTGATGATTTCTTGTACAAATCACTGAAGAAGCAACTAACATTTTAAGCAATACTGGGTTTACTTTAAAGATAAATAAGCTTATGGTTGACGCTTCACACATTCCTGCATCATCACTTTGTGTGGATTATACTTCATAGCTTGTAAGAAATTATGGATAAATATGTAAATGTATTTTCTCCTGTTCATGCAAAAGATTCATGCAAAAAATAATAAATAAATTTTGATGATGAAAATGGTTAATTTTTTTTAACCTAGAAAATGTCTTTCTGCTACTGAAATCTGCAATATTTAAAGAATTTCTTCTAAATAATAATATAGGTTTGAATAAAATTATCAAAGAAGATGTTTAAAATAGTGATATTGATTACTGTTTCATTAACAGAATCTCAGATTAAAACTTGATAAATCTTGGAACTAACATTCAACTTTTTGAAAAATTCCTTGTAGCACGATACCGAAATACCAAGAATCAAATTTTATGACATTTGGGGCTATGATAGTAGAGCAAAAAACCTGTCAAATCTTAATATATATATTTTTTTAAGGGAGGGAAGGATTCTTTATGATGTTAACTTAAATAGCACCAACATTCAAACATAGGAGCCCATTAATGAAATTATGCTTGTATCTATTATTTATGATAATGGCGATTACTTCCTGTGAAAATTTGAAAAATTTCCCCAAATTGAAGTTATTTAGTGGTGTTGATGATGAAGAATGGGCTGAATGATATAATGACTTTTGATACTTGCCATAAAGCTTGCTTTGAGCTCCTATTCTACCTACAGTTAAAGAATGAGCCAGAGTGTAAATATAATTTTTGCTTTAAGATTAGATGATTATTTTCCTAAGGCCTATTTTCACTAAAGATCTAGTGTATAGGTAGTTCTGTTGATGGGGATTAAGCTTTCTAACATAGCTTAGCTATGGGTGGACATTCAGATGTCTTCTTCATCGGAGTTCCTGTTGAGAGATCCCATGTAATATGAGATCCCATGTAGTTTTAGATATACATTAATTTTCACTATAGAAAGGAACTTTCATCCTGTTATAAGATAAGCAACTAAAAGTGCTGTTCTCTTCTCTTTAAAATCTGTTCCAAATCAATAGGCTTGTTGACTCATGGTGAAATGTTCAGAGAGGAGCAATGCTTGCTATAACACGAAATCATCCTATTTTACTTGAAGTATGATATCCTGTTCTGACTGAATAATAAGCAGGAATGCAATGATAGTTTTTAGTTCAGAATCAGAAGAAAAAAGTTTTACTACTGCTGTTTGTGTAAAATAAATGTAATTGTTATTTGTTGTACTTTTTAATTCTGAAATTATATAAAGAAAGTGTCATTTTAAAATGTTGATAATTATTTAAAAGATTATACATTCTAAATTATAAAAGAATCAAGCCTTTTACTCTAATGTATTTAATAGGCATGTGGTTTAAGAAAACTTACTAATATTGCATCAATGAAAATACATAATATTTTACATTTTAGTTTATGACACTACCGAAAAAATTGAATCATGATGCTTGATTTGACAATTATTTAAAAATGTTGCACTTTTTTATTTTATTTATTTTGAACATATATAGAAAAGTAAAAGAAGATGAAGAATTAATGCAACCAGAAGAAGAAAGTCCTGATGAAGATGAAACACCCACGAAGAAAGTGAGTGCATAAATGGAACTTTATATATATATTTAATGTATATATATATATATATGTATATACTTTAAACTTTATTTATATTTCGTCTATTTTATAAATGAACAAAAAACATATTTATTTTTATTTGCTCATATACAATACCATACATATATGATTTTGGACAATCATATGCTGTTATTTTGAATTCTGTGGCATATGCAGAAAATATATTTAATGTAAAATGATCTTCTCAATAATATGTAGTTTTATTGCTTTAGAAATCTGTTGAATAAGGTGTTATTAAACAAAAAATTACTGATTGATTTAATTGGTTACTGAATGATTATATAATATCATATGTTTTTGATAAAATTTATATATATATATATATATATATATATATATATTCCCCTCTTTTTTTTGCTATCGACTGTTGTTGCTACTCCTAAGGATGCGAAAAGCAGAAAAGATACCATTCAAGAGCAAAATGCTAATTCAAAGGTAAAAGCAAGGTAAGAGAATTTTATTCAATTTATTTTTCATTGGAAATTGTAATTCTTGTAATTAGTTCTATGAGAATGCATTTTAAAAAAAATTGAAGTCAGGTTTTGTCAGAGCTGTTAGCAAAAGAAGAAGGGAAAAAGAAAGTAATAATAATAATTTTGGAATGAAAGCACTGAAAGCAAAATTATGCTTTTTTTTTTATCTCTTTCTTGTGATTCTTTTACCATCTTTCAGTAATTTGATTTAGCTTTCATGGTTCCATCATAATACTATTTTTATTTTAAAACTGATTTTAAAAGTATTTGCTTATATTGTTTCTACATTCATTTGCTAGATATTTGTAGATTCTGTCCCATCATTGGACCAGTTTAATATCTATTTATATGTAAATTTTTAATATATTTTCAGATTACTTTATAATATTCAAAATTTCTTATATGCATTATGTCTTTAAAACAATGTATATATTTGTTTCATGAGGAAATGTAAATCTTGTGTGTTATTATTTGTTGGTAACATAAAAATAAAGAGAATGAAGCACTTGAATATGCATAAATGTTGCTAATTCTGAAAATGCAAAACATTTTTAATAAATAGCATGAATTTAAATCTGATTTTGAACAAATTTAATTTATTAGCAATGGAGCTTTTATGCAAAATTTCTTTGTCAGTTTGTTTGAAAGAGAGAGATGAAACATTTTCTTGTATGGAGAAACTCAATATTTTAATACTGATTATTTTTCGATACTGACAAATACTGATTTATTTATTTTCAGTAAGTATAAAAATGACACACTTACTTTAGTGACTTTAATTCCAGCAATAATATATTTCGTAATTACTAGTTTCACTGAGTAATGTAAATGAAACTATTGTTCCTAATACTTGATTTTTTATATGTTTTATGCTTTGTTTGAGAAAGTTATTTAATATTATTATTAGTTGGATCAATGCTATGTTAATATAAAATGGTGTTTTCCAGGAACCGAAGAATGCTGGGTATGATATTAGGCACATTACAAAAGTTTCAGCATGAAGCAAAGAAGAGAAAGGAACAAGTAATTTTGTTATGATATTGTATTTCAGCCACATTTTTATCTATTCTGGAGTTTTATTTGCTTAATTTTTAACACAACAGTTTTAATATTCCATGCAATGATTTTTGTTCCTGTGCATTGTTACTGATTAACTGAAGTTTTAAGGTCATACTTAATGATTTTTGTATTCCTTATCTTAATGAAATAAAAATTTATTTTATTTAAAAACTACTTGCTCAATGTTGTTTGTACACTCCAGTCTGTGCCTTTTACATACTTCTACTTATCTTATGCTTTATGTTTATTTGTAATCTAAGTAATAGATATATTTTATTATATTCACATACATGGATATATTTAAATTAAGCATCTTTTTTTTTTTCTTCTTCTTGTTGTTTGAAAGATATGTATTTTATTATCTAACAATGAATTAATTTATTAGGATCTAAAACGAGCAGAAATTGAACAAAAAGTAGAAGCAGCTGCAGCTGAGGAAAAAGAAAGAATAAAAAAAGAAAAGGAAGAGTTGTTTCAAACAAGAAGAGAAAAGCAGATTCAATTGAGATGCTTGGAGAAGAAACTTGAGATTGCTGAATTAGTAATTTCTTCCCCCTTTTCATTTTCTATTAGATCATCTGCATGATTATTAATTTCAAAATGAAAATTTGTTTAAAAAATTTAATTTTATAGGGAATTAGAAACTTTGTTAATGAAATGTAAAATAGATAATGCCAGAGATGCAAATGAGTTAAAGATTCTACAGATTTCCATTATGCGAAATTCTGTATTGATGTTTAATGTTAAATTTGATAAATTAAAACTTTTTTGAATGATTTGTATTTTAATGAATTAGTTAAGATTTTAAAAGACATTTTTTAAAGAAAAAAGAACTGAACTGGTTTGTAAAAGAAATTTTTTTTAATTAATATTTTGGGTGAATCAATTACTAATTAAAGTATCTTCCAAATCCCATGAAAGGAAATAGAATAAATTATTACCATTGCATAATGGTTTATTTACCATATTTCTTGTTAAATTCTTGATTTATCAGGAACTAATTTATTGCAAACTCAGATTTTTATTAGAGGAGTGATTTTTTTAACTAAAAAAGTCAGGGCAGGATATGGTTGCAGACAAATAATTCATCAATTTTATTTAGTCCAAGCAGTTTTGATGCAAAAGGGAAAGTGAAGAATTTTGAAGAACTAATTTAACAATTTAAACTTCATTAATTTAAAAAAAATCCATGAATAAAGGAATTTGAATTGAGTTATTCATTCATCACTCAGAAGTGTTTTCTCAGTCCTTTCATTTTAAAATGTTAATTAGTTCTCCAGAAAAATAATGTCCGTTAAGAAGGAGAGTAAAAGGCACAAAGAAGTAATGAAGATTGCAAAGATTGTAACAATTTTATAGTAAAATTGGGAAAAGTAAAGTTTTGGAATGTTTAAAATTTAACAGAATTTTAAAGTCTAAGAAGATATATATATATAATAGATACCTAAATATAACTACAAGTATAATAACTGCTTATGATAGCTGGTTATAAAACTATAATGAAGTATGCAAAGAATAAGTCAATTTTACATGAATTTTGATAGTGGAAAAGAAAAGAGACAACTAACTACTAAGCAATATATTAGCCAAAAAGATAAATAAAATAAAATTATATATATATTACCAATTTTAAGGTAAATAATTGACTGTTTCTTTATTATTAACCAATGTTAATGATAGCCTTTTGTGGAATTTTATACTCTATAAAAAGCATCTGAAAGTTTATTATTATTATTATTACCATACAACCTGCCAAGAATTTTCTGGTGGATTATCTTTCACTTTGTCTATTTTGAAGGTCTCCCATTCAGCAAACAAGAAAGAGTTTTGTATTCTTTTATATGAATTATATTGGTTTGAACAGTTTAAAGGAATAGCCGTATTGTCAGTTCTGGCTTGAAGTATCTTAAAATAACCAAAAAAATAGTTGCTTGTAACTGAATTAAGAGCATGAAAAGAATTGATTCAAGTGTTAGGTGAATCTCAATAAGTATAAAACTTTTTTAATGAATCAATGCAATACATTTAGAAAAATTTTCATGAAAATTTTTTGTAAAGTTTTAAAAAATTAGCTGGTTTATTGAAGCAAGCAAAAAAGAAAGGGGGGAAAAGGCCAGTTGTAAATAAAATAGATGCAGCAAAATTGAAAAAAAAAATACTATGGTTTGCAAGTGTACAAGAACATAGCACTCCAATCAGCAACCTACTAATGTGCCAAAAACAGAAGAGCTGGCAGCAAAAATGGATTTAAAAAAAACACGAATTTGTTGCTATAGATGGTTAGTTGGTTTCACTGTTGTAGAAAATGGAGAAACATCATTTTCAAGCAAACTCAGTGCAAACAAATCTGCTGATGTAGCAGTGGTAGATCAGTGAATTGAAAAAAAAAAGTGACTATAACTCATTGCATCATATGCCTAAAAAAATATGAACAATTTGGGCAAAATTGATTATATTATTAAGCTGTGCCACTCTACACTTATCCTTTTAAGGTAAAAGTAAAAAGGGTCATAAAGTTTCAAAGAACAATGTAACTATTCTCTGTTGTGTCAGCATGACTTGTGAGAAAAAGCAGAAGATGATACAAGTTAAAAGCCGATGTTATTTTAAGGGCATATTTGTCTTGATGTAATTAAAAGTATTGTTAATTTTACACTGTTCGATTATTATTATCAATTGACTAATGTTATTAAAATTCTTAAGTCCTGAATTGATCACATAAAGGGGCAGCTATTGTATTGTAATAAAATAGAGAAAAAAATAAAATGCTAATTATTTAAAATTAGGACATTATTTTTATTCAAAAATAAAAGAATGAATAAGCATATCAGTTTATAAATAAGCTACATGGTGTACATTGAAAAAAAAATTAATAAATTTTGAATAAAAATCTATGAATCATTCAACATTTGATTTTTTTATATATTGGCACAGAAGCATTGTTCTTAAAATACATCTTTGTTAAAGACAATTCTTAATTTTTTTTATTTATAAATTCAAATATAAGCATTTGTGAATATAAATTTTCAAAAGGAAACATTCACATAAAGAAGTATTTTATTTAAACCAGGCACAAGTTACAAATTGCCAAGTATAAAACTTTCATTTGTGTAGTTTTATATTTAAGTTTTAAAAATAATTTTAAATTAAATGATTTATTTATTTTGTTAATGTTTGTGTGTGTGTGTAAATGAGTTATTTTGTTTTTGAAATTGTTTATTATTACTGTTGCTTATGACACTTGTCATAGACAGTGATTTTAAGCCGAATGTTTAGTGAGTTTAGTTTAGTTAATTAGCTTTTGTTGAATCAAAATATAGTAATATTAGTTCAAAAGTTCATAATATGAAAAAATTGAAGTGCATATTTTAATGTCTTGAGCTAAAATATGTATTTATGATCAAATTATTACATCTGTTTTTCCATATAGCATGAAATATGGGAGAAGAATCAGAGAGACATGTTGAATTTTATAAAAACAAAAACTAAACCTCATCTATTTTATGGACCTTCCAAACATTCTCCAGAATCTGAAAAACGCTTAGAAGAAACCCGAGCTGAAATATTAGGTGAGAGATTATTTATGCTCAAATGATTATGCTTTATTCTTGTGATACTCTTTGTTTAAATTTTATTTTCTCTGACAGCTTTGTGAGTTGATAAATTTATATGAATCTAAATTGATTAATAATTATATGAACAGAATTTCATCTACTCGAAGAAAGTTAAGCAATAGGTTTTATATAATCAAGTTATATTTTATTTTCATGTCAGTTAATTAATTCAAATTTTATGATATTCCCACTATAATACTTTGTAAAAAGTGTGCAGCTAATGTTATTACTGCCCTCATATAAATTGAAATAATCTCCTTAAAATTCACATTTGAAAAGTTTCTAGGAAATCATTTAGCTCTTTGTGATTGCTATTAGTTCTGTAGAACGATGAAATTTTGTCATGTCCTTTGAATTTCCAATTAAACATAATTTTAACCCCTTAGACTGAAATAACAAGTTTAATTTGTCATGAACTCTTTAGTGCAAATTGAATTTTTTTAACAGTGATGAACTGCATTTAACGGAAATTATTGAGAGTTAGTGCTTTTTATTAAAAGTTTTTTTTTTTTAATGAAAGAATAAACGATGTTTCTTTATCAATCCCTTCTTTTAAAACTAAGAAAATTACATTGTCTGCCTGAGCAGTGCTAACTGAAAATAAATTGTTTTTGAAAGGATTCATTCCAATATGTTCTTATAGTTCATTTTAAGCCAAAAATAAAAACTTTAAAAAAAAAGGGTTTTATTTTTAAACTATTCTTGTTTATTGAAATGTTGTCTGTACTTAGCGTGAATATAACTTTCAAAACTTTAGATTCACTCAAAGACTTTTCTTTCCCATTTGTTTTAAATTTGAAAAAGCAATGGAAAATTGCTTACTTTTTTTTTTTACTATGTAAGTTATGAATTACATAATTTATTTTAAAATTGTATTGTATAATTGCTATGCTTTAATATATTATGCATTGTTTGTTTAATTTTGCTTTTTGTGTATTTAATAATATTATATTATTTCTTAAAACTCTAATATTGGAAACAGTATTATAGTATTAAAGAGTTAACGATCTTTGCTGCCATTTTTAATTTAAAAACAGTTTTCTCTTATTTTACTCCTGCTTATATATATAATATATAAACTATCTTTATATACACTTTAAGTTATTGATAAAACAAATTTGTATTGTGGTCCTGATGACTGCAAATTAATCATGTTCAACTCCAATATGTTATGAATATATTTTGTATTTGTTTTCTACTGTTCTGGCAATAAGGATATATTATTTATTTAATCAATTTTCAATAACTGATTGATTTTTGTTGGATTTTGTTTATTATTATTGAATCAAATATCTTTATATAATATGTAGATATTGTGTATATAATATATACTTATATATATATTACTCTTAGAATCCATACAGGAACACAAAGAAAAGATGGAAAAAGAACTGCAAGAAGTAGAGGAATGGTATAAGAAAGATCATTTCCCCAGTGATAAAGAGAATATCGGACCACTAGAAAATAATGAAACTGTTGATAATAGCTTACCTGAGGGAGAACCAACTGAAGATCAGTTAGCAGAAAACAATGTTGAGACTGAAGAACTTGTTGAAAATGAGGAGGACAGGACTAATGAGAAGGATTTAGAAAAACATATAACTGATCAAGAATTTGAGCCCATTTATGACTGAACTCAGGTTTGTATTCAGCATACTAAAAAGTGAAAAAAGAAATCCAGCTCCATAAATATATCTATGCAAAGTCTACTTATTTTGACTGTTTACATTCTAGAATAGAGAGGGGAAATTGTGTCATTTTTTTCTCCTTTCACCAGTTTTGTAAATAGTTGCTGCATCTTATAGAATGCTAAAAAGTTCTACTCTAATAAACCCATACTCTATAATTTTACTTTATTTTTGCATATGAAATAAATAAAGCAATGACTTTGTATAAATTCTGATCATCAAATGTATAAAGTCATTTTCTTTTGAATAAATTGCAGAATTTTCCTATTCTACTTTTTAAATGATTGTGAAATTAAATAATTTTCTTTGAATCAATTTATTTACTGGGAAATGATTTGATTGCAACATTTTTTTTCTTTCAAAACAATGCATTAAAAAAATTTGACATACTTTTCAGAGCATATTTATGAGAGTGAGTGAATACAGCCAAGTAATTTAAAACTATTCACACGAATTGGCAAATATGTTAGGAATTCAAGAAGCTCAGTATATATTTAAGGCAGAGATATTCCACATTTATGTGCTTACCCATTGCTAACTACTCTTAACTAAATCAAGGAAAAGGAGAACAATTCTAGTCCAAAAGTCAGGTAATCAAGTTTTAAAACATTAAACTAATCATCAAGTTTCTATTAATTACTGGAACACTCTTACTTAAAATAGTTTATAGTCTCTCTAATGTTGGTCAAATGGGCGGATATACTGCTCTTCTGTAGTTATTCAAATTTTACTTTCAATATGTGGTTCAGCATTTATTGAATCAATAGACAAAATGTGCACTGTAATGTTTTTCTACCAACACAGATGTTCATTTAAAACTATCAGATAATTCAGATCTAGCAGTTAACTGGATCTGTTTAACCACAAGTGAAGATTTACTTTCCATTTCAATTTAGCTAAAGAATTGGTTAGGAGATTTTAACGACAAGCATGGATTCATGAAAGATTCAACAACTCCATTCATAATCATGAACTTCTATTGTTTACAGTACCTTCTCAAAGTTTCCCTCTTCCCCTACAAACACATCCTAGATGAGAATCTTAGGAGGATGCACAAAATGTGCACTGTCAAGTAACCTTAAGTTATGAATTCATCCTCTTCATCAAATCAGAGTAATTCTTATCGAGACAGAAAATAATTTATTTTAGAACAGATAAATTAATTGATTCAATTGTGCATTGCATACAGTATTAAACTATATTAATGGTTGGAAAACTCTTGTTCAAAATAGTTCATAGTATTTCTAATGTTGATCAACTGGATGTATAGGGAGCTAATGGGGTCTCTCACCAAGCTATAAAATGCAATGATAAAAAATTGCTGAATTCAGGAAATCTGGTAACAAAACAAAACAAGATTTTGCTAGAAGCCACATTTATTTCTCATACTCCAAAGACCACACATATGCACAAAATAAATAAATAGAAGTTGATAGAGAAAAATTAATAAATTGCATATATTTATTTTAAACGTTAATTCTTATCTTATTATAATAATAAGTTAAATTCAGAAATTATTTGTTGTAAATTTAATCATTTGGAATAGAATTTTTGTTTGCTTGTTTATAATAAATCATTTTTCCCATCGGAAGGTAATCCATACTTGGATAACTTATTTTTCTCCTTCAATGAGAAATAATACTCAGCAAGCTATAAAAATAATCTTTAGTATTAAGGTTTTTATTAACAATAAGAACTTTTTGTATTTACTATCTACTCTACATACTGTGCCTGGAATCTTAAAATCCAAAGGGCAGTGTTAAACATATTCCCTCTGCCCGCTTTCAAATGGCCATGCATAATGTTTACCATTGCCCATTTATGAAAACAGCAATTGTACAAATTGTGGTTAATACATTTTCCAGAATTTAATTTGTCTCAAGTTTTTAATGCCTTTGCCTTTGATTAACATTTGCAATAAATTAAAAAGACTAAAAAGAAATGTATGGGAGAGCTATAGAAAGAGATGCATTAAGAAGTGTGGACATTTCATTTCATTTCTAAAATTGTCAAGAGAAACAAATGGCTTTTTTTATTGGTTAAGAAAGTTTTAATGAACCCATTATATTTAAGCAATAGAATTGGTTTTGCTGTTTAAAATTTTTTAATTCATCAAAATGCTGCAGAGTTGGATAGACCAGTATTGAATGTATACTGGTCTTGGTGAAGCAAATAACAATTCATGAAAATTAGTAATAGCTTCCAAGACTGAACCAGGCTCATAACTCTAACTCTGAATATTAAAAGGATAAAAAATACTGATAATCTGAATCTTAATTCACTGTATTGTATTCAGAACCAAGCATAAGACATGATTGATTTCTTAAATATGCAATTTTTGACATAATCACAGGATTAATCTATCCCCCTCCATCCCTCCGCTCTATATACATTTCATCACTAGACAGGAGTTGCTTATTGCCAAAAAATTTTCATGCTATGATTGTACTAGAGATGGAAACTGATTTTAAAATTGCCCATTAATGAAATAAATTAAAATGAACTTGAAATGTTCATCTTCATAATTGTGTAACTGTTGTTATCATAAAAGACTGCACAGTCATGGAATGTTGACCATGGTTTGCAGGGGGGGGGGGTCCCTCCCCTTAACTAATGTTAGTGCTTCCTTTTCGAGATATTACACTTTTTTTTTTTTCTTCTTCTCACTTCACTTGCTTATTTTAATGATACTGCCAGATACAGTCTTCAGAATGTCTGTAATCTGCCTGTGTGAATAAAAACAAGTTTGAGTTAAACTAATTGGTTCGTTCTCCAGATTAAAGAGTCTTTTGAATGATCTTGATATCTGATATGGAAAAAACAGAATGTTATTCATTTTTAAGGACTACAATATCATTGAATGAATATCATACATAAAAATCCTCACAATAATTGTGAGAAGTCATGAAGAATGGACTGGTTGAGAAAAATAATGACAAAGTTATTCACTTTAAAAATAAATCCATCAAGAAATTTGGAAAAAGCATTAAGACCTAAGTTTCACCATAGGCACCCACATTCTACTGTATCAATGTATTTGTAAATTTGAACACATTATCATAGTATTTTTTTCTCTGATTATAGCTTTTTCACTCTAATTAAAGATATTTGGTAGTTTTTGTTAAAAAATTTGCCTGTTTTATCCAACATTTTAATGAATGCTCTTGATTGTTGTGCAGTTTTTTTTTAAATTTAAATTGCAGTGTTATTCTTTGTCATGTTTTGGATAAACTTTTGATTTGACCATGCAACTTGACAAATTGATATACTAATTTGATTTATCTTTAATACCTTGATAGTGTCCATTAATAGGCCTCTCACCTTTGCTTGCAAATCTGGTGCAGAAAATTTAAACATTTTGCTCTTTGCCTTAGATGGTCTGTAAAGGATTGAATTTTTTTGGTTTGTGAACTAGTTTTCATGGAAAGTAGCAAAAAGGTGCCAAGGATTTAACTGAGAACTTGAGATATTTCCCAGATCACCTTTTGTTTTAGAAAATGATGCATTTCACAATTCATCTGCAATTTTTTAGCATAATATTTTAGTGAGGATATCTAATAAAAGAAAACAGGAGTTTATGATCCCCTGTATTGCAAGAATATTAATATATATACACCTGCTCGAAGCGAAACTCGGATATCAAAGAAAAAATACTGATACAGTCAAACATTTTTAACTAGAAATGATAAGAAACATAGTTAATTGAATTTTCAATAGTATATTTATTGCAATTATAAAAACAAATAAAAATTATTTTAAATTAATTCAATTTAACCAGAAACTATGGTAAAAAACAAAGCAGAGCAAAAAAGGATGCATTATCTAAACTCGGACAGATAAGAAGATTCTGAAAACTAGTTAATATTTCAAACAAATTAATATTTTGCATGTAAGCCCTTGATTTTTTTTAATAACCATTTTAAGACATTTAGGCTGGTTGCATCAATTTTTCACAACAATTAGGTTCAATATTTTCCCATTCCTGCAGCAATACTCTTTTCAAATCATCTTTACCAGAAACAGTGTGTTACTGGACTATTTTTAAGGTGTTCCCATAAGTTTACAATGAGATTTATATCAGGGCTTTGGAGTGGACTGTTCATGGTATGAGGGCAATTGTGTAGCAGCTAGGAGCACATTTGATAGGCTTTATGTTTCAGTTCACTATCCTGATTAAATCTCCAGTTGTTGTCAGGAGAAAATTTCTGCATACATTGTGACAAATTTTTCTTTAAAGTATTGAGGTATACATTCTGATCCATTAACTCATCAATAAAGTGCAGGGTTTCTAGGTTAGCAGTGGAAAACAAGCCTTAACCCATTACTGATCCCTCACCATTCATAGTTGCCTTAAAATTTTTTGTGCGCAACTCATTCAATTTTCTCCAGATGTAAGGCTTGCTATTAGATCCAAAAATGCCGAATTTGTTCTAAGAAAATTCCTTGTTTTCATGCTCTTTTGCAATTTATTTCTTATGGCCTGATTTCACTTATTTTTGAAAAGTTATTGTCTCGTTTTTCTTTCATTGAGATCTGCCTGATGGAGCAATTTCTTATTGAACTAACTATTCTCCCTTATTCCTTTTCAACAATATTAACTAGTCTTGGTGCATTGAGGAGTGGATTTATATCACTTTTCCTGTTAAATATCGCTAATCTTTCTTAGTGAAAATCTTATTGTAGCCTATCGTAGGCTTATTTTCCACCTGATTATTGGTTTTTGAAGCATTTTATGATGTCATGAACAATTGAATGACTTCTGTGGACAATTTGATATTTCTCGCACAGACTTTCCATTTTCAGCATGCTTAATAAACAATTTTTTTAGCTCAATGCTTGTTTGGCTCCTTTGCCTTGACCTTTTAATTTAATTAATATTTACTTCCACAGTAAATGAAAATAACACATCTGGGAAATTCCCCTGAATATCTGCAACATAAACCATAAAATTGACAGTAATTTTCATCATTATTTGGTGCTTAAATGTGAGATGTCCAAGTTTACAGGCTCTCATCCAAAAATTTTATTTTAATGTCTAAATTGTTAATTATAATATATGAATTGGCAATATTTCGTTTTATTTTTAACTGTACAATAAATACACTACTAAAAAACCCTTTCGAGTTTGGCTTCCGGTTACTGTATATTTAAGTTAAACAGCCATGCAGCGCATACTGGGTTGTGCATTAAAAGATTATCTTTTCTTGCTAATTAAATTTCATGTTTGCAATCTTAGAATGATTTTATTATTCTTTTCTTTTTTCTTCAAATATAATTGTGGAGAAAAGGGATTATTTTGGGGTATTCTGGTTTTTTTCATGAACTATAATGTTCATACTATCTTTAACCCAACCATAAAAATCCATTCACTTATGATTTTATGACAAAGAAAATTCAGTAGCATGATGATTTATTTTCTGTGTATTTACATCTGAATTTATTAAAACAAATATCATTATCAAAATATTTTGCACACACTATTGAGAACCGAAAAAGATAATTCAAAACTTAAATAAAAAGAAAGAGGCCTGCAATGCCTTCTACAACAAATTATGTAAAAAGAGTTATCTTTATAGAAAAGCTTATCTTGCAAAAGGATAAATTTGAAAATACCACCCAAGAAGTTCTAGGAGAATGGAAATCAACAGTGTGAATTATAAACTTTTATATGTTTATAAATGGTTTTTGAAATAAAATTCTAAAAACTGCAAATCCTCAGAATTTTTGTACATTGAGAAACAGGCGAAGAGTGCTTTAATGTTTTAAAAATAGTCCAATTTTTAAATAGTCCAATTTCTCTCTATTATTAAGATATCTCTTTAAAAGCCATGACAATAGTGATGCAGTGTACCGAATAGGAAGGAAGAAATAGGCATGAGAAAACATTTTTAATTTGTATAGTTTTAGAAAGAGATTTGAAATTTGTTGCAAAAAGTAATTTATACACATTTTTTTTTTAATTGATTGCATTCTTTGGCATGTTAACTTTCATTTGATACTATTTCGCTGAAGCATGCAAGTTGCATTCACTATCTAACTAGGAGGACAAGATTGACAAATAGTTAAAGTAGAGGATGCTTGATGGCTCCTAATTTAACAAATTTTTTTAGCATTTTCAAGGCAATCTCATTTTGGGCTTCCATTTGATTTCCAAAGATTTATATGCTTTGAATTTATTTTCAAATTAAAATCAAGAATCCTTTGAGTTCAGAACAGTATTCATAGTATGTTATCTTTTGTCATGTTTTCAAATCACATCAGTATAATCCATTTTGTTTTGCAATTTATTGACTGTCTTAGATCATTTAGAAATTTTGTTCATCTTTTTTTCCTATTTTGTTGAAATTACTTTTAAATTTAGATTTTAATTTTTTTTATACACCAGTTACTGAATTCAGTTCTCCTTAAAAATAATCTTCAGTTCATTGTTTTCCTTTTTAATGATATTATTACTTATAAATTCCTTCTATAGCAATTAAACTAAAATCCATCAAAACCAGCTGAAGTGGTCTTCTCAAAGTTTCCTCGGATACTATCCAAGAAAGATTTCATTCCCACCTGGACCCAGGGATGAGCCGTGAATCTTGCGAGTGTGCAGATTTTTATTTTGAGAATTCAGCTCATGAGAGTTATGCATTTCGTAATACGGTAAAGAAACAAGATGAGCATTTTGGATATTGCTTTATAATTTGACTGTTCATATGAAAAATTAATTTTTATTAACATGTCATGTTAATAAAAGCTTAAATCAAAAAGTTAATTTACTAAACCCAGAAAAGTGTCATTTTTAGTATGTGTCTGTAAGAAATTAAATAATCATGAAACTGGATCTCTTCTAGAAAGATGAGTGAAAAACAATAATTGTGAATTTTTACAATATATATTATTATTATTAATTCAATAACTCTGAAGTATTTAAGGCAAACATGACTTTATGTGCACAGTATATCCATATGTACACAGGATATCAACTCTCAGTATCAAATTTCATTAAAGTTAGTGCTAATAAGAATACTCATCTAGTAAGGAGAAACAGTCTAAATGTAGTAAAGGATACTGTTTTATTCAGCGTGAGTGAAATATTTTAATGAATTGCGAATTTTATATTTTCATACAGATCTTTGGTCCTGTGAATCATTAAGTAAAAAAACCTTGAAGAACTAACCTTTTAAATAAAAAGAAAGGCTTTTTTTTTGCGACTAAAATTGAGTAGTTTTGAACACCTGCATTTTACTATCTTATAAAACATGCATGATTTTAGACTTCTTCAATGACCATTTCAAATGAGTACCCGAAGACTGATTAGCCTAAAATTATAAAATAGTTGATTGTTCTAAAATTGTGTGATTCAGAACATCATAACTCGGGCGCAGAAGGCAGAAACATTGTTATTTAGACATTGCTGTGCCAAAAATATTTCACTGAATATGATTTCTTAGAACCAAAAAACTTTGCAATATTTTCAGAAGTATGTTTACTGACTGAAATGGAATAAAATATTATTATTTACATCATTTAAATCCGTTTGAAAGTGAAAGTAAAAACTAAATTTTATGATGAATCGGATTCATTTTTATTGAATAAGTTACTGACATAAATTATAAAAAATATTATGTAGTGCACATGAAATATCAATGCTGCATGATTCTGTTTGCTGTATAGAAATTTTTGAAAACCATGTTTGGTTGCAGCAAAAACATTTTTGTTTTAATTGAATTGAATCACTTTCCTTTCAATTGATCGTACAAATTTTATAGGAGCTGACAGGAAATTAGAAGGATAATGAACAAAACACTGTAAGGCTTCTGTAATAGTAGGAGTCATTTGATTTTCGAAATTTGCAGCTTAAAAATATTTTGTTGAAGAACTATTAAGAGACTGACTTGCATAAAATAATAAAAATTTTATCAAGCAATTATCCTGGCGATCCAGCTTGTCACCGAAAGCGCCTCAGTATGCATAAAGATAGGTGTCTGCAGATTATGAATAACTCTATCTAAATGTAATGTATCTCTCTCTAAATAATTTCAAATTTATTCAGTGCTTCAAAGAGGTTTTCAGGAAAGGAAAATTCCTTCAGATCTTTTTAAGTCTTCTAATAATGGAATAATTATGGACCTTGAGTTTCAACATTTAAAACTGGAAGATGTTAAAAAGGTGAATTACGATGTTTGGAATTCATTTTTAAAAAAGGCGTCACACGAACAAGAATCATGCTTAGTTTACGCATAAATAACTTTTTATATATTGTGAAGCATTAAAACAATTTAGGATGTTTCTAAAAGAAAAGATCGTTCTTTTCAAATAGGCTGTCAAAGACTTGTCTATCTAAAAATATTGTGCATCTTCAATGAGGTTTCAGTCAGTTATATATTTCAAGTTTTCTTTGCATAGTTTGAAACGAAACTATGCAAAAAATTCAAATATTGTATTCCAACATAAAAAATTTCAAAATACAAAAAAAAAAAAAAAAAGACATTTGATTCCAAATTTTAAAAAAAAAAAAAAAAAGCTTTCCTGGAAAGGATGCCTGTTTTTTACACTCATTTAACGGTTAACTATGTCTGACATACAAGTGGCGATAATACAACGTTACTAATTTCAAGTTTTGTGCACTTCATAGTCTGCAAAGATTTGCCTATCTAAAAGTAATGCGAAATTTCAAAGGGATTTCAAATAATGACATATCAAAGCTGTCTTCATGAGATGATTCTGATATTTTGAGGTTCCCTAAATATAATTGAAACTAAATGATTGAAAAATACAAATTTTGAAAACCAGCAGTAACAATTTCAATTAAAGCAAACAACAATTCTGCATTCAAATGTGATTTAAAAACAATTGTGGTTCCAATTTGCGTTGAAAACATTCTTGTCTCTTGTGTTAACAAAGTGGCGTTTGTGGCAGACAAACTTTTACTTCTTCTGCATTGTCACCGTTTTCACATTCGGAGCCTCTCTCTGTCCGCAAAAATGTGTCCATCTGAATGCATTGTGTAATTCCAAGAAATTAAGAGATGGTGCTAATAAGGACATTGAAAGGAAGCTGGCATCTCTCACAGTTATTTACAAAATGCAAGAGAGTATAAGGCACGTTAGTACTTTTCAAATATGTTGCAGTGCAGCATATAGCTATAGGGCGTCAGATATACAAAGAAATATCTAGCCGAGGGCATTGTGGAATTTCAATAAAATTTCAGATAGATACATGACAAAGAGTTCCTTAAAATAGAAAGTACTTAGCGAATTCTTGTCAAATGGAAATTTCAAAATGCAATAAAAAAAAAAAAAAAAGCATTTGATTTTGAGTTCAGAAAGGCATCACTCGAACCTGCGTCGGAAGCACGCTTATATAAAAGACTACTATAAGCCGCTTATGACATGTATACTGCTGAAATGCAACGTTATTCTATTCAAAAATAATGCACCTCATAATCTGTGAACACTTGCTTATCTGACTGCATTATAAATTTTCAAAAGAATTTCAATTAACTACGTATCGCTAAAGTTTTCTAAACAAGATTCGGAATAAAATAATGGGGAAATTTCTTGTCTTGAGTTTCAACATTTAAATCTAGAAGATGTTAAAAAAGTGAAACACAGTATTTGAACTTAGTTAAAAAAAAAAAAAAAAAAAAAAAAAAAAAAATGGTATCATCTGAACAAGAATCACGCTTGCTTTACGTGCAAACAACTTTTTATATATTGTGAAGTATTAAAACAATTGTAGGAAATTTCTAAATGAAAAGATTATTTATTTATTATTTTTAATTCCAGAATTTTGCAGCATATTGAGAAATTTCTATACCAGATTTGAATAAAAAATATGGATTAGATTTTAATTTACGAGGATTTTTATAAGAAAATCAAGGTGAGGAAATAGCTTTTTAAGATGTAAAATAACATTAAAATGTATGTAAATGCAAATAGGAAAATCAGTGTAACTTCACAGAAAATGAGCTTAGAAACAAAATTTAAACGGTTTTATAAAGAAAATTGTTCTAAGATTAAAATTAATAAGAATTTAAAAAAAATTCATATTTTGCACAAAAAAACCCCGATTTTTTTAACGAATTTTCAACCTGTGTCCCATATAGAAAATCATTTTATCCAGAAATGTATTCCCATGGGAAATTGATGCGGACTCCCTAGAATTTTCCGCTTTTAAGGCTTATCTTTTGAAAAAATGATTTCCGCTCAGTTTTAATTTAGTTTAAAAATAATTAAAATTTGTCGAAATCCTCATTAGTTAATTAATTCATTCAGCTATATTTGATAAATGAAGTAAAAATTAGTAATGGCAAAAAAGTACAATTAATTATTTTTTTATTTTCCCAATTCCTATTTTGCTCGCCGTGTTTTCAGTAAATATTGGCAGAAATTCAAGGCAGTGAAATTTTGCTTAAATATCCGAGACTCGCCAAAATGTAATTTATCTGGTAATAAAGAGATTTTTTTTTAAATTTATAAATATTTTAAAGACGAATTTTTTTTAACAATCAACCGCTATAAAAATAAAAATGACTTCTTATATGACTACATAATGTATAAAACTTCGTGCGTAGGCTTTATAATAAATAAGGCTTTGAGTATGTATGAATATATATGTGATAACAATCAAATCTACTTCGGGGTTTGCGAATTATAGCCAAAAAGAAGTTATTTGGTCAGGATGTCAGTACTACTTTTCAAGAAAAAAGACTAAACTTTAGAGGTTAGGCGTTTCCCACAATATAAACTATTCGTTTGTATGTAATTTTTTCAGTTTTCTAATCACTTCAAAGTTGCCATAAATGATGCTCAACAATTCTTTAGTTCATTTCAGTTTTGGATACCAAGAAAGAATATATATATTTGAGACGGACTTCATTATTTCCAGTCCAGGTCAGATGTTACCCCCTCTACTGTACTTGCATGAGAACATTTAGTTCCTTTAAGATGTCTCGAGCCCTTTTACGATATGGATTTTTCGTAAATCCTATCTCTGCATTTGCTTTTCCAATCCAAAAGTCAAATGCCTTGAGAGGATGGATCGTTTTATAATTCATTCTACTATAGTTTCTTTAAACGAATGGATCATTCGTAAATAATTCTTCTTCTTAAATTAAAGAAACTTTCATAACTTAATTGGAACTGAGGCGTAGAGATGCAGGGACGTCACGAAGATGATACAGTTACCTCCGTTTCCCGCTGCGATGTCACGTTTTTCGGCTCGCCACAAAAGCAGCGAACGTCGACAGGAAGAGGCGAGACAGATGGTTCGAGTGCTCTGACCGGCTGGACAAAAGGCAGCCCGTCATGCTCCTTCTAGTGGACAGCTCCGCATCACTGCACTCTGCACCCGACTCCCATATCTGGCGCCTCCAGCGCACTTCCAGAGAAAGTGGCCTGCTGCAAAGTTGAGAGGACTTGCGATCAACAACATTTGAAAAAATAGCTGAATAATCGATAAATATGTATTTATACGGCTCCGCGGAACTTTCCCTGTGAATACAAAATTAAACTTTTAGTATTTGATAATATATTTGAATTACTTCTAAATACCCCGAAATCAAGTTTGGGAAATTATTTAACGGTGCGCAATTACGTTCGTCGGGTGCCTTTGATTTAGTTACACTGCCAATTCTAAATAGTATACGTCAATAAATACAAGCATTATGTTATATGAAAGTAAATTCTAAGATTATCCTCTTTTCACTCTATTGCCGTTTGTAGCAGAAGTTTATTGTGTCCAACAATAATCGTGAAAGGTATAAGAAAAATTCCGATATTCCGTCGTCTACAAGATGTCAGTGTCACAGACTCGAAAGCGAGAAGATTATATCGGAAAAAAATTCTCATTAAAATTCACTGGACGACTGCTTTAAATTCATTCTTTTCGGATATCATGCCTCAAAGCTCATTAATTATATACAAATGTTGAGTACCTAAAATTTTCCCATTCGAAAAAAAAAAAAAAAGTCGAAAACAGAAAAAGTTAATGAAATGGAGATAAAAATTTAAAACAAATAAAAATAATATTTATTAAAATAAAAAATAATAATAAATAATATTTATTATCTTTATTTTTTAAAGAAATAATCTTTAATTCTAATAAAATTGAATGTGTATTTATGTTTTAGTCTGCGTTGTTGATCTGTAGGCCAGAATCTTTTAACTTGAGCTACTAAATTTGGCAGATATTTACTTTAAAAAATAAAAAAAGGCCACCTCGGAACGATTTTTCTTTTGAAATTTTAATTAATTAAAAATTAAGCGAAATGAAGGCGTTTTCGCGCGATAATAACCGAAAATATTACATATCAAAAATGATTTTTACTTCATTTTAAAATTCAAAAAATTATCTTTTTAATGATATTAGTGTCTTAATCTATATATTAAGTTGCTATTTTTAATGATTTAAAAATATTTTTACCGTGTTTTCCCAACAATTTATTTCGCTCAAAACAAAAATGATACTTAACCATCACGAATACGTTATGAGTGCGTGGAAAGAATTATCTTTTATCAACGTGTTGTCATCACGTTGAGGAAAATTAAAATGAAAAGATTAAATTAATTCTTACTTCAAGCTAAACGGAAAAGCACGCGTTCGTAGGACCTTTAAAGATATCTATATTATTAATTCATTAATTCAGCTTTATTCAAGGTAAACATCTATACTTATATAAAGCTCAGCGTGTGTGTATGTGTGTGTGAATTGGCGTTCTACAGGTCAGACCGTTCGACCTAACAGCTACCAAATTTGGCACATGCATACCTTGGAGGTCGGGAATGTGCACCTGGGGTCCCTTTTTAAAAATTTTAAATTAGAATTTTAATTATTAATTAAAAACTAACTTTCCTGCCAAAAAAACCTTTTCATTTCCCCACCTCCAAATGAGTAAGGCTTCAGTTTTTTTTTTTTTTCTTTTCTTTTCTACGCTAATGAGGCTTAGGCTTAACATTTTTCGGCCGATTATTTCAAACGATTCTGTTTATTTTCTTAGTGTTTGATGCATTTAAGATTAAACGTTTTAATGAATCGATCTTTCAGATTCATTCTGAAGTACTTAAGAATTAAAATAAAACAGAATAAAGGAAATTAAAAATTCCTAACCTGCATAGCGTTATCCCAGCTGGCGTAGAAAATTCACGCATGTGCGTTACCATAATTGTCGTTGAAAATTCACGCATGCGCATTGTGTTCTGATTGTTGACAAGTATTTTCAACGGATACGGACTTGGTTTTGAAGCTTTAATATGTTTTCGACAGATTATTTCAAACGATTCTGTTTATTTTTTTAGTGTTTGATGCATTTAAAACTAAACATTTTTAATGAATCGATCTGTTCATGATGAATCTGAGAAAATTTTGTTGAAAACTTCTTGAGATATTATATAAATTAAGAAAAATATTCTTTAGTGCCCATAAAGTTTAAATACTCAGCGACTCTGTTTTCAGTACTCATATTTTAAAAAATGCTTCGTTTCAGAAAAAAAAAATATTATATTTATTGCAGTTTAATCATTTCCACTTTAATTTAGAGCATAAATTCTACGGGAGCTAACAGAAAATTAGAGAGATACATATTACGTTATGGCTGAAGGCCTTTATAATATTATGAGTGAATTATGTGACTATCAAAATTTCAAGTTTTAAAATATTTTGATGAAGAAGCTATTAAAATAGGAATTGCATAAAGCATTTAATTATTAAAATTTTAACTAATATTAAGATAGGCAAACCGGCTGGTCGCCAAAGGGGCTAGTTGTTTAATATATATAAGGATGAATGAGGGAATACGATTTTGAAAGCGATTTCGGTTGCTTGTTTTTGTTTTACCAACAAACAAAGTTTCCGAATTAACTGATCCTTTCTGCAAAAAACATTATTGATGGGTTTTTTTTGAAACTTTTTGAATGTTTTTTATTTATTTTTTGAAGTAAACAAATAAAATCTATTTCTTTCCGCCCCCCCCCCCCTTTGATGTTGATTTTTTTCTTTTCGTCAAATAACCACACAATTGTGGTTGTGAAAGATCTTGAGAATGATTTTCTCTCACTGAATTCAGTCAATGATAAATTGAAAGTGCATCCGCAAGTTATTGGAAAGTTTTTTAAAAGTGCAGAATCGGCAGACGAACTTGTTCTAAGATTGGATCAAAAACAATATGTGGAAATAAATATTATCATATCTAATTCTGATGTTAAGTCTAAGATTCCTCAAATGAATCCTTTTCTGTTATAAGCATGTATTAAGGGAAAAATTAATCGGCACTCAAATATTTCAAATATGAAATTTACCTGACAAGTTTAATTCAGTTATATTAACCTTTTGAAGCAACAGTAGGGCTTTTTTTTTTTTTTTGACGGACCTCGTAATTTTGAACTGCTGTCAGCTGACGAGGACGACACCTGAGCTATTACTCCCCTCTCCAAACTTCTTCACCACACCAGCGGGAGGGCGTTTGGCCCCTGGTGAATTTAATGTGGAACCAGACCCGCTCTTCGGTGGAATCGGATCTCGAACTGAAATCCTTCGCTTCCGAAGCTGAGACCAGGCCACCGTGGCCCCTAACTGGTAAGGAAAAATATTTTTTAGGACGCAAGATCCAGTTTGAGCTGCACAACTGTTAAACTCAGAAAGAGTTATGAATATACCTGTCACAACGAACATAATATTGGGGGAAATAACATCTTGTTTTCTTTTATTTTATATGCCTCTCAAAATATCATTTGAAGAAATAGCAGAATTAAACAACCATAATAATGATATAGAAATCACGGAAATGAGTCGATTTTTAAACAAAATGAGACATTTAAATTTTCACCTGTTCTTATCACCATTCTCGGAACTTTCTTGCCAGATTCAATAAAAATCTGGTTTACAAATAAAAACAAATCCAAACTTTTATTGATCGTCCAAGGCAAAGTGCAAAATGTTTCAATTTTGTCCCCTTGACAAAAACTTACAATAAAGCAAAAGCGTAAGTGGCACCTATACGATGCACATCGCATTATGGAGAATGCCAGAATCATCAAAAATGTATCAAATATCGAGCTGCACAGCCAAGGATTGTCCCTTATACGTTAAAGAACAGCAGATATAGGAACTAAAGTGTAGAAATCGGAACAGTTGAGGTGCTTTGAATTTTTAATCAATCAACATACACAAAATATTCTACTGCTACCAAAGCAAATGCGCTAATTATCGAAATTGCAAAAAACATTTCATGTAGAAATAGATTCTATTATTCAAACTGTTAATGAAAGAAAGGCGCATAATTCAAAAACTCTCTTTGGAATGTTCAAAAAACATTTGGACAGAAAAGTTTTCTAACATATGATTTTAGATGTAAGTATCTGTGAAGGAAAATTTGGAATTTAATTTTCCATTAAAATGGTTTCTTTACATACTTCAAGACTTGAACATTTCTTTCAGCCAAATTATTTTCCTTCCTGATCCTCCCATTTGTCGGAATGAAATTTGCAAAACATTATTTTCCGACTTCTCTTTCCAAAATAAAGCACAACCTCCTTCTATCACGAAAATTCTCTTTCAGGAAACTCTCAACAAAGAATTTCAAGATCACTTTGTCATCGCTACAGATGCATCTGAATCGCAATTTGCCACCTCCACCGCAGGTCTTACCAAAGACTCGGTGCTTTGGGATTGAATTGATCCTATCGATTCCATCCTTACAGCAGAAACTTTAACATTCTATCTTGCCGTTTATAAACTCACAATTCCAGAAAAAAAATCTTCTAAGGTTTTTCTGTTCTTCAAACCTTGAAAAATGTATCAAATCCCCGAGATTCATAAATTATTGAATGCATTTTTATCTCTACATATGTGTAACTGAAAATCTGTTTGTTTGTAGATGCAACTAAAATCTGGGTTATACAAGTCCGGATTCGAACGAAATTTGGTAAGCATAAAGCTTAGAAGGATTTACCGTGTTATTAAAAAGTTTCTACGACATTCTGAAAGGGATGAAATGGAGGTTGAAATATTTTAGTTTTTTAGCCATAACATCTGAAGAAATCGTAACACAAAAATTATTTTTACAGCGTTTTAAAATTCAAAAAATTAGCTGTTTAGTGACATAAATTTCATCTTTAATCAACAAATGTTTTTTATCCTGATCCTTTAGAGTAGTAATTAATTACATTTAACACTAAACCTACCGGCATTTCACCGATACATTGGAATTGCCATTGGAAGCGGGTCAAATGACCCGCTCGTGGTAGCTTTAGTGTTAAATTTCTTTTGGTTTGAATGTAAAAAACTCTGCAACTTAGAAGTATCTATGATTAGCTTTCCCTTGCGTACAATTAGATGAAGGTGGAGCTACAGGTACAGAGGTAATATATTAAATATATTATAAAACTTAATTTTTTTTTCAGAACTAGTAATTTTTCAAAGAAATATTATTAATATTCTTGATCGTAAAGTCTGTTATAGATTTCTTCACACTGTTCTCGAAGTCTTGATCTAAATACTTTAAAAATTAATAATTTATGGTGAATTACAGTTATTTTATTCATTTCATATAAGCTTTTCCAAAAAAATATGACCTGGTACTTTTGAGGCATTTACTGGGTGGAAAATCTTCGAAATTCCATTAAATATTCTTAAGCTAAAAAATAAACATTAAATTGTTTAGTTGAGTAATAATTCTTTTTTTCGTGAATTCTTTTTTTCTTCTTCTTAAAATTCCACAAATGTACAAAAAGTACCGGCAAAGCATTTGTATTATTTGAAAAAAATTTAATGTTCAAAAGAATGGTGCAATTTAATTTTTTTAAATTTATTAATTTTTGCATGTTTTCAAATCATTAAAAAGGAAAGTCAAAAGGATAGAACTGAACAATTTCGACACCATTTATTTTTTGATTTAATCGTGATATTAAAATTGTCGAAGCGAGATTTCTGTTTCTAGAGAAGGAGTAATACTTCAAACAATTGTGTGCCATTGACTTTCCCGTCTCAGGAAAAAAAAAAAAAAAAAAAAAAAAAAAAAAAAAAGAGAACAAACTTAATGCAATAACCAGATGATTAATTTTAGACTTGGAAAGAAATTTAAAGAATAAGCATGTTTAATTTAAAGTAATCTTTTTATTAAAAATTCAAGCTCAAAATTAATTCAATTAAACATTTTTTTATAATTTATTATTTAAAATCCTTTTACTCTTTTCCGTAGATATTTAACCCTTTAAAAGGCCATTTTTTTCTAGTCATATTATGTTAAAATATTTTTAGGCTTGAAATTAGAATAAGGAAAGGGATTAATTTAGCTTATTAGATAAATTTAATTTGATTAATTAATAAATTTGGTTAATTAATAATTAAGTAACAAATCAAGACGCATCATTTTGCCTGAGATAAAGAACTGAAGCATCTAAGTTTCTGACTTACTAAAAAAAATTGTCAGAACTTATGCCAACTTACATAATTTCATACAAAGATTGATAAATTTGGTGGGAAGCATACTTCTCACGGCCCTAGAAAGGGTTAAACAAGGATTAGAAATGGGGAAAAAATGCGCCATCTAAGTTTTAAAATGACAAATGATAGAATAAATATTCAATTTTGATAAAAATACTCAGATTTTTAATTATTTTCCGATTGTTGCAGGACTGTTGCATGGTTTATTATTTTCCAGATGGGAACGAGCGTTTCAGAAGAAACGAACTGATTTAAAAAAGAAGAGAGCAGATGGTTCTCCTCACACTCCAGGCAGGTGGGCCCGAAACACATTCGTCAGCGGAACCGGTAGATCTAATCACTTATTAAATGAATTTGGAACGAAAGATCAAGTCGAACAGTTAGTTACCCAAACGAATGTTTTCGAAGACCAGTTGACCAACTTTTCGTGATGCAGTCACTGCCGGGAGAATCTTGCATTAGAATGCGAAGACTAATGGGTTTAGATTTAACTCTCCAGTGAATCGAATGATATCGTTTACGGACTTTTTTCTTGGAAACACGAGTGAAAGTTTATTCAGAACCATAGAATGTTATTCAAAAATGGTCAACAGGTTGAAAATATTTCACAAAACACAATTGTAAACAATAATATTGTTTGAAATCTAGTAAAGCAATTTAAATTTTTCAAAAGTTACAACAAAATGAGTCACCCACGAATCCCTTGCATGTCACTCTGAAAGACACACCGCTTTTATTTTTCTATTAATTAACGATTTTCATAAGGCCATATGATATCAAAAATTCGGGAAGAAATTTTTAGGAAAACCAAAACATAACAATGAAAAACTTTTAGTTCAGATGGAATTTCTTTTTCTTCACAGCCAATTTTTATTGATTACAGTCGAAATTATTCAGTTGCTTAACTCATAATATCAACCAGTTTTCAGCATACATTATAATAGGAGTACAGAAAAAATTGAATGGGATATTTCCAGATTACAAATATATATATATATATATATATATATATATATACAGCAACAGGTATATATGTGTGCAAAACTTAAGCAACAGGTATGTTTTTTGCCATAACTTCACGAGAAATCATCTGAGAGACATGAAATTCAGAAATGAGATACAGCATTTTGTTCTGAAAGAATGACGAAAGCATAGTTGCGCAGAAATGAATACAATGCATACAGTATGGAATCAAACAAAAAAAAGGCTTTATTGAACTCATAGTATCGTTACACATGATTGTCTGTCCAAGAGGAAGAACAGCAAGCAGATGTTCCTTAGTATGGGATATGCCCTCCCCTTACTGCAATGGTTGCTTCGCACCGTCTCCCCATACTCAGCACCAGATTGTCCAACAGTTCTTGAGGTAAGAGTACCCATTCCTCAATCAGCATCTGTTTAAGTTGTCGGGTGTTCCCAGGAGGATGTAATCGTGCCGCAAGGCGTCTCCCCGAAGCATCCCACACATGTTCTATCGGATTTTAATCAGGGGAGCACGCCGGCCAATCCATTCGAGTGATATCTTCACTTTCCAGGAGCTCCTCAACAGCATGAGTCCAGTGTGGCCGTGCATTGTCATCCATAAAAACGAAGTCTGATCCAATGGCACCTCGGAACAGACGCACATGGGGAAGGATCACCTCCTGACAATAGCGATCTCCAGTTACAGAACCTCTGTCGAAAACGTGGAGCTCAGTCCGCCCGTTCATCATAATGCCTCCCCAGACGACAACTCTAGGACCACCGAAACGGTCTCTTTCCGTGATGTTACTGGGATGAAACCGTGTCTCGACCTCTCTCCAAATCAATTGGCGTTGGGAATCGCTTGTGGCACTAAAACGACTCTCATCTGTAAAGAGGACACGACTCCATTGATGAGATGTCCAGTTTTCGTGCTCCCTGCACCACTCTAAACGGTGCCGCCGGTGGGAAACTGTCAAAGGGATGCAGCGTTCAGGACGGCGGGCGAATAGGCCACCTTTGTGAAGGCGTCTGGACACAGTAAAATGCTGCTGCACACAGTTGTTGAGCAATGGCGCTTGCTGACTGGTTTCGGGTTCTTTTCGCCTGTAGGACGATATATCGGTGATCCACTGTAGTTGTTTTCCTGGGGCGGCCACCACCAACCTTTCTCACAGCTGTACCTGTGGTTTGGAAGGCTTTCCAAGCGCGCGAAACAACACTTTTGTTGATTCCGAACTCTTCAGCTACACTGGTCACACTACGTCCCTCCTCCAGCTTTCCGATCATTCTTCCACGTGTGAAATCGTCCAGGTGATTTCTGCTAGCCATATTTCACGAATTAACTCACGTGCACTTGCAGCGAATGTCTTTAATTGCGTCTCCGTCCTTCCTTTTATTGTAGTGTTGAGCTGCGCGCGCCTTCCGCACGCTCACGTCGCCTGTGACGTTTTGTTCCTGATATTTGCATATGCATGACCTTTCTCTTGAATTACGTGTTCATTGTACTGATCGCAAGAACTCCTTTTCTGCAATTTCATGGCTATCTGCTTAAAATTTGCATTGTTGCTTAAGTTTTGCACACCAGTGTATATATATATATATATATATATATATATATATATATATATATA
>JAPMOR010057144.1:769420-866846 GCA_026543865.1 Argiope aurantia
TATATATATATATATATATATATATATAACACATAATTTCTTCCATCATTTATTTACCACTTGAATTCAAAAGAGAGCGGCGTTAATTGAATTTGTCATATAGCGTTGTTTGTAATGACAATTTCATTAAAAAGTACTCTCATACTTTTAAAAAAAATTATGGTAATGAATGCTGCGGGAAGACGATTTTCCTCTGAAGGGAAATTACGTCATTAAATATTATCACAATGGTCTAAATCGTAGTGTATAAATCTGTACGTGCCCTTCTTAATAATAAAAATAATTTCGAAAATTTTGCATAAGAAAATACATTAGTGTAAATTAAATTTTTCTAAAAAATAAAATTAAAAAATTCAGCATAAGAAAATACATTACTGTGAATTAAATATTTTACATATGCATTTAGTTATTATTGTTTATCGTTATGATGTGAAGCAAATTTGTTTTTATTGAGATAGCGTCAAATTTTCCCAAAATAATTTTTCAATTATAATTAACCCTTTGCATTCCGAATAACAATAAGAAATTCGATGAATAATTATTCTCTTATTACAAAAAAGTGTTTATTGTCTTGAAAAATAAAAATGTTTGTTTTGAGTTGAATTTCTTCGAGCAGTTAATTTATATCTTCTTATTTTCTGTAAGTAATTTTAAAAATCAAAATTTTTTAAATAAATAAAAAAAAATTCGTAAAGAAATTTTTACTACAAAATATTTTTAAAAATTAACTAAAAATATAATTAAAAAGTGTGCATTACGTTAATAATTTGATAATTTTTTTAATAAGTATCATTCAAAAGATAGTTTTTTCAATTTTATAACAGAGTAACATTTATTTTTGTGCTATAGTATTTCGGGTAATTATGAGGGGTGAAAGTGAAAATTTTGCTTACTAATTATTTAACAGTTAAAACTTCAAACAAAACTTTCTGGACAGCTAATTTTCATCTTCTTACGTGCCAAATGGGGTATCCCAAGTTCTAACTGTCTCTCTTACGTAGAACAAACACAATTCTTTATTATTAGTAGCGAATGGCTTATTAATCACCTATAAATTAGTTATTATCTCACTTAATAGATCTTGTAAAATATTTTTTTATTTAACATTTATTTGTATGCGTGTTATTTGTTTGTGTGAATTTATCATTTCTTTATAATCTTTGATACATTTATTTGTAAGTAATAAATACTACATAATCTTATTTTATATTTGTAGATACGGAAGTCAAAAATTAATTATTGTAATTAATTTTTATGAATTTTTATTCCATTGGGTCATTTTTCTCTGATACATATATATTAAAAAAATAAATAAAAATATTTTTTCACATTGATTTTTAAAATTTTTTAAAGCAATTTTTAAATTTTTTTTAAATTTTTTTTAAAAGCATTATTAACATGACGTTTAAGGTAAAATGTGAATCCAAATTGGCCAATTACATTCATGTACGAAAATTAAGGATACTTCAGAATAACACGGAAATCGAACTCTAAAGTAAAAATTTCATCTGTAGAATGATCACATACATCTTCAAAAAAATATGCAAATCACAGGATACCACCAGATGATGCCGATAGTACGTCACAATGACGAGAGTGTAAGAAAGGAGTAGGGATATAAGAAATGGTGGCAAAGAAGTAAAATTGTTCACAAGCCTTCTGTAAGCCACTCAGTACAATAACCCTATAATTAGGAGGACGCGTGTAGACGATTTTTTTACGTGGTAGAATTATCGGTCGTCTGGAATGTGAGCATACTCAGATGGAAGTATCCGATTAACTTGGAATCTCCCAAAATGTCATCTTTAGGATTTGGCAACGATTCCAAGATGACGGAAATGTCAGCAGGGGTTAAAGCACAGATCGCCCCGATTATAATACCGAATAATGACCGGTATTTTTCAGTAACTGCCAAAAGAAGCAGACGAAGCACAGCATCAGACCTGTCTCATCAGCTATCTACAGTCACGGGTACAGCAGTTTCAAGGAAAACAGTATACAGACGTTTGGGACATAGTGTACTGTGTGCTCGCAGACCTGTCAGATGTGTTTTACCCGCTGCAACTCGCCAGTGGTTAGTCTGGAGTAGAAAACATGCAATGTGGATATCGTCATAGTGGGCTTGTGTGATGTTTTACAACGAGTCCAGGTTTAGCTTGCAGTTTCTTTCAGTCAGACTTTCATATGGAGAACGTCAGGTACCCATTGCTACCAACAGAACATCATTGAAAGATGTTGTTATCTTTTTGCAGGATTGATCGTTTTAGGGGGAACATTCAGATCGTAAAAGATCTGCATGTTCTAGGCGGAACCATGGCAGGCCAAATTTCATTATTCTGGAACAACATGTGCATTTGTTTAGGACTGCCATGAGTGCTGAGTTTGTGATTATAGATGACAACGCGTCCTCATCATGTAAACATTGTAAACGAATGCCTTCAATCTGAAGATATCGCACGTATGGAACAGCCACCAGCATTCTCATTTGACTTGAATCCGATAGATCATGTATGGGACGTTCTTGGCAGACGAGTTTCAGCCCGTCAACCACCTTCTTCATATGTACGAAGAATTCAAAGAGCATGGCTTTCTGAATGGAGTAATCTTACCCAAGATCAGCTCTATAATTTGATCCTCAGCATTCCTAGGCGTTGCACGGACTGCGTTTCATCGTTTTGTGGTCATACCGACCTAAACTACTTAACCATGTATAGTAAAATTTTATAAAGCAGTTATTTTTTTAATTGCTCTAGAGAGCAAACATTGTAGTTTTTATGAATAGTATCATACAAGCACCATCTTTTTTTTATCTTTTGTTTAATAAATGGACCTTTTGAATAAATCAAGTTTGCTTTGTTTCCGAACTTTAATTTGATAAAGATGGTATCCTTAATTTATGGACATGTGTATTAAAAGAGAGACTTCATAGCGTGCATTGACTAGGACCGTAAAATGCCTAAATCTGCCAATGGTCTCTGGTATGTAAAATCTGCTGGAAAATAAATACATTTCTTGTGGGCTGAAAAAGCAATTTGGTAAAGAATTGCAGAGGTATTCTTACCTCTGTCCAAAATTACGTGTTCTTCGTGTAACCTGAAAATGGAACATTATTCTAATTAAATTATACCAATAATTCTAATTAAATTATACCGAAGAACTCAATTAAAGTCTGTAAAGAGAGAGATAATTTATAATGGAATTCTTCTGTAGTTTGTAATCTCTTACGCACATTTGAATTTAATTTGGGAAGGGGGATTTCTTCCTTAAAAAAATTGCAAATTCTTAAAAAAATTCCTGCTAATATTAAGAGATCATATTTCTTCTTAACTGATACTTGAGGAAGCGATCATAAAATATATTAAAAAGAACTGTGATAAGAAATTAGGATTATTCAATAAATGAGGCAATTATAATCCGAGTTTAGCAAAAATTGTAAAGGAAAACTTTTCGAAATTGATCTCTCTAAATTTTTCCTTGGGACAATTTACTCAAAATTGAAATGAATAATCAAAAACAAAGAATCTATCAGGTTGATTACTAAAACAAAGTATGCGAGGTTTCATCCATATACTTTCCCCATTTTATTTTCAATTGTAAATGGCATGAATTCATTGAGGAGATCACTGTAACCACACTTGGTAAACATATTTTAGCCTTGACACTCAGAAGATTCAACCTTCAATAAAAATACAATCGGGACTCGTTGTAATGAGCACCTATTTAACGAATTTCGTGATTTGATCAATTTTTCTTTTCTCCCGATTAAAATGAAGGCTAAACCCCCTATTTAACGAATAATAAATCCCGAATAAAGGAAAAATCAAAAAAAAGTTTGTTAGTTTGATTTTGAAAAACATTGGATTGCTTTTCAAATGACTACAATATTCATTTTGCTCGGAACAGACGAGTAATAAGTGAATCCTTGCAGATGAATAAAAAGTGTAATCTCTCACTTTGGTGGAGCAGGAAAGTCATTTCTTATTTGTCCCAACTTCACTAAGAAGAATAGAGAGGTGTATTGGAAGCCCGGTTTTACAGAGCATTTAATTTTTGAAACATTCTAAAACATGACATGAATTACTCGAAATGAAAACGTTTTTCGTTGATTCAAAAGGTTGACATTTTACGAGAATGTAACAAGAACGTTAGACCATAAAACGTCTTGAAATATCCATACTGACATTACAATCGTTAAACAAAGAACATAACAAAATTAAAAGTTTCTAAAAGTGCAAATGAAAAATGTTTGCAGAAAGCGGGATTTTTAGGCCCACAGGGAGAAAGTGGAGAAAATGGTGACGAAGTCATCTTTCTTTTTTACCTTCAGAAGTCATATGGAAAGAAGGAAAAAGAAAGAAAAACTCCTGAGACGATTACGTCATATTTGATAACAAACTGTCTCTCTGTGCAACTAAAGTTAATGAAGTTGCTGATTCATTGGAACCAATAAATAGAGATTCTGATACAGATGTGAATGCTGATCCCGCATAGATTCTGATGTGAATCCCATTAAAACTGTTACTTTTTGTGATGCTTTACATGGTTCAGAAATTACGAAAACATGCCTAATGCAGCAGGATATGCTATATGGCATAGTATTTTTATTTCTCTATATAATCGGGGGGGGGGGATTTCACGTCAAAAATCAAGAAAAGATCAAACATTACTCAGGATATATTTTAAAATTTAAATTAACTAATGCTTAATTAGTTGATGAATAAAAAGTACACACTTTCTAACTACGGATATTTTTGTGTAGTTGCTTATGAGGACTCCATAAAGTAAGTGCAGATTTTTTTTTTTTATTTTGGAAATTACAAACAACCTTCGACTTAACTAACAAAATTTTCGGTCCTGATAGATTTGTTAAATCGGCATCCGACTGTATCACAAATGTCATTTGTATGGATCTTTGCTTTCTAAGCTAGCGGTTTCTTTTTTTCATTTAACCTCACAGTTCATTAGTGTTGGATTATCTGCATTAACCTGATACTTTGTATCAGGTTCGAAAAAATATCAAGTGCATACAACTATTACAAGCTAAGAGTATCAGGTGCTAGGTATCAATATTGGACTTGATTGATACTGATTGGGCCTGCCTTAGTGACATATTAGAATTCTGCCAATTTTTGATTTATCGAAAAAAAAAATCGTTTTTTCGATATAACTTTTTGAAAAATATCTATTTATCGGTATCACGATCATGAATCATGGTTCATGATAAATCGCTATACAATAAATCGATATTCACAATTTGCGTTTTCGATTTCGTTTTGGTTTCCAGTTAGAGTTTATTTTTGTTGCTCTTCATTGTTTTTCACTGCCATAGTTAATTCTTTTTAAATATTTCATAAATACTGTCATTTTCTAATATATAAAAATATTTGTTTTAAGCATATTGTTTTGGAATAATTTTTTTTTTCTTTTCCCTAATAGAATAATACCATCAATAAATTTATATTTAAATATAACAAAAGAACTATGTATAATTTATTTTCATTTATATTTGCAATTAAGTAAATATTTTATGTTTTATTCATTCTAAACATACGAAATATCTTCCAGAAATAATGGTAAAGCAGTTTTGTAATAATTTTTACATTTTTATAAATTTAATTTAAAAATCATACAAATAATTGAATTCGATGCATCTGTTCAGAAATAAATGCTAAAAATTATTTAATTAAAATACTTATAGCATTTACCTAATTCAGAAATTACGATCCAATTAAAATATGAAGTAAGATATAATTTATTATTTTATTAAAAATATATTGATTTGAATTTCAAATTCAGAGAAAATATGTTTAATTCGAACGTTGCCATCGTTCCCCAAGCATTTGTTGTTGTTGTTGTTGTTGAATTCTTTCTATACAAGTTTTTATAAGTCTAAATTTTGTAATGCATTTCAAAAATTTACTTATGTATACGCATTGTAAAGCAAAAAAAAAAACTAAATTTCTTATAAATTCGATTTAAACAAAAGTCTTTTTTTTTAATTTTTTGATCTAATGATTTTTAAAGTCCGATTTTAATTTGCTATAATAATTTTTTAAAACATTTCTAATGTCAAAACTGGCATTTTTTTTAATGTTTGTATAGTTGTTCTAGACAGCCAAGGGTACGGAAGTTGCAACTTAATATATAAATATTCTTATTAAATAAGCTTAAAATTAAAATGCAGTTTCTTTTAGTAAAGAATACAATCTTACTGTAAAAAAGATACACTATTATCAATCACTCTCGGCTATATTTAGTTGTTAATACAACTAAATATAGCTGAGAGTGATTGTTCCACGAGAAAAGAAAAAAAAAAACTTGCTCAAAATTGGTATAGTAGATAACTTTCAAATTCTATGTTCCAGATGATGATGTCGTGTCGGCGTTAGAACGGAAAGGGGGTGCAGCAACTTCTGAGGGTAAAGACCCCTGAGCACCTGAGGGTAGAAATCTGACTTCTAGCTCATATGAAGATGACACTCACACACTCGCTTGCACAACGTTCCAGGGTTCGAACCCGTGAGTCGAAATGAAAGAAAAACGTGCTGCCCCTAGGCCAGGATGACGGCTATTGTCTACCTATAAACAAATATAAAAAAGCAACTCGAAATTGAAATTTTCGGTTGTGCATTGAAGTTAAAAATTTAGCATAAGTATGATACTATATGTGATCACAAACAATCTAGAGTAAAAAATGCATCAGCCTTTGAAGTCTTTTATATCTTCCTACAATAATACATTTAAGGGAGATTAGTATCAGCGTTTTGAATGCAAGACAAAATTACAATGCGAAAGCTTAATCATCTTCCATAAATTGCTTTTTACACTTATGTGTTATGCGCTTGTCCTAACTTCGGGTTTTTTAATAAATGATAACAACACATGTGAAATTAAATTTGTTGTAAATGCGAATTTATGAATGGGAATCCCTTCCCCTACGCCCAATGGGAAAGAAATCAAACCTAAAACGATAAGCAGAAGGACCTTTAGAAATTCCATTTCAAAACTAGTTCAGTGCTCGATCGGTCTTTGCTAATACTTATCGAACTGCCGATGCTGATTTAGTTTTCGGCACATATCGGATTTCCGAAATGTCCAATACTTTTCAAATTTTCGATATTTATCGAATTTTCTATAATTTCAAGATTTCGATATAATTGAATTTGCATAAATATTGCGAATCAGTCATGGCAATGATTTACGTATATTTAGGGGGGGGGATTTCAAGGCATTGTTTTGTATATTGTTGGAAAGTATATGTTGTTCTTTATTTTCTTTTTAATCCGCATAGTATGCGTTTTTATATTTCTTAAAGTATACAATTTTTTTTTGTTTTATATCTTTAAAAAAATGCTCTTTTTCCAATTTTGTGATATATTTTTATTACAATATTTTATTTTTTATTTAAAATGAATAAATTTTATTACTCCGATCTATTTCACTTGATGTGATTGAATTATCTGTTGTGCTTTTTTAAAATTTTCACGCAGTTGAAAAGAGTTTCCTTTTCTTTCCCTGTTTTATTTATGTTCTTTTTTTATTTTTTATTTTCAAATGTACAGTATTTTGAATTGTTGAAAAATTCCTACATTCAACTGATTTAGAAAATAATTAGCTAGAATTTTAATATTCAGAAACATAGCGTTGTACTTGAGTGTTAGTTATTTTTTCACTGAGTTCATATTAAAGAAGATATATAATGGCATATTTTTCTTTTATTTGATCTTGATCAAGACCTATTTAAAAAATTTTATTGTATTACATCATTCGTCCGTAAATAAATTTATCCTCCATAATATTTGTTATTAATGTTTTACTCATTTCAGAATTATTATTTTTCGTCTCTTTTTGAATTTTGAAATAATAAATTGAATGATTAATTTTAATTTTTTAATATATCTATTGTTAAAATTTTAGTACATATTTAAATTAAATATGAAGAATGAAAGTTTTTTTTAACAAAATCAGTAGTAAAAAAAGTAAAATTAAAAAAATTATTTTATTATTAGAAAACGTAATATGATAAATTCCAACATGCAGACGTTACTTTGGCATTGACACACTTTATTAAAGGAGTTTTAATATTATTTTCTAACTATTTTTATTGAAAAGAACATGAATATTTTTGTTATATAAAATAAAATTTCCTTTCATTTGGAATCGTTCTGATTACTCAGTATGTTAAGAGATGCTATTTATAATTTATAATAGCTATAAATAAATCATGATATATCGAAAAATATCGATATGTGTTGGACGATAACGCGCTGGCGAAGTTCAGTCATCGCCCAGCCCTACCTATAAGCACGCATGACGTCTTCTTTTTTTAATTATTTACATTACATCTCCAATTATTACTGCCTTTTGCCTCAAGTAACACCGCACTTACCACAAGATAATAATCCTCGTCTCGTCCTATACTGTCGGAAAGGCCTTTATTTAAGGTCAGTCTGTATTTGATAAAGAAAAACCAGGTATAAACCGCCTTAATGTTATTCAATTTACAATTCAATATTGTTCGTTATAAAAAATAATAATACATTTATAAAAAGCGTAAAGCCATTGAAATGTTTACGAATCAAAAAGTACACATTTCCACCTCGTCCGGGGCGGGAAGTAAGAAATAAATAAATAAACATTGTTGACATATTATAGTGTGGCAAGGATAATTCACGTATTCAATTGGCTCTTTATTTCACATCTCCATTGCTTCGATATCTGAATTTTGTTCAGAAAAGGTAGCTGTAAAAGCCAAGCCTCGAATTATTAAAGAATTCACTTCAGATGTGGAAATAGAAATCGTCTGTTTGAGATGATGATTATGTCAATCGATAATTACAGAATGCTGCCGAAAAATTGGTAAGAATTCGGCTGTAAAAATAGACAAGTAAATTTGAAAAAATCGTGATTTTGCCTTTATTGAAAACGGATCTCTTTGATGTGCACCTTTAGACGAAAGTATCTAGCTGTCGAGAAAAAGGAAAACCTTTTTATAGGATGGATTAGGCTGATCCTGAAATGGAAATCTATTAAGAGAATTTGGAAGATATAAAATTCTTAATGAATTCATTTTAAATTATCATTTACAATAACGTTCCGTTTTTCGGAATGAATGAAGGCGAAATTTGCATTTTAAACGATAATCGGAATATGAGATTTATAGATTACTTGACCATTTCATTCATATATTCGAATTCAGAATAAATATCGTCCAGAAATCTAATTATGTCAAGGATGTACATTAGAGATGCTCTAAAATCGTTGCCTCATATACAACAAATAACCCAATTATCGAACATCAGATTAGCAAATATGTTAGTTTTGATGCTAAATAAAAAAAATTTGTAAAAATGAAATATATATATATATCTCATAATTATGTGAATTATGAGATAATAAAGTATGCGTTTATATTTAATTATTCAAATAATTTTTTAAATCAACTATATATATATATATATATGTAAATACAGAGTGATCAGTAAACCCTTTAATTAGTGAGCCCTTTAAATTAAAAACTGTACTTTAGACTGTACGGTAACTTTAAATTAAATGTGTACTTACAGTTATGTAATAGCGCCCTAAGCGGCTAAATAAGTAAATTATCAAAGTATAGGAGATTGGCTAAAAAAGTCTAGTTAGTAAAATATATGTAGAACCATAATAAAAATGCAGGTAAATCTGTAAAATTTGTAAAGATATTTGCGATGAAAATTATAAATTTTCTGCAACTTGAAAAGGGTTCATCCTAAAAATGAAAAAATATGTCATCAGATCTCACTCCAGAGTGCGTTTTTCAGATTTTTTCATTTCATTATTTTTGTTTAGTTTTTTCTTCGTTAAAGTTTCATTTCCACCATTTCTTGGTTCGAAAGAACTGCGTGATAATGCAAGAAAATACATTTTTCAGTTTCATGACAAAGTCCTTTTCAAGTCCGTAAAAATTGTAATTTTAATATCAAATAACCACGTCGATTTTACAGATAACTCCATGAAATGTTTTCCTGTATTTTCATTATAGTGTAGCTGACATCTTTCTAATCGAATTTTTTTTGGCAGATATTCCTTATTTTTCTTGTAACTTCCTTATTTCGCCGCAGGTACGCTATAACTTGTAGCAATAAATTCAGCAGTCACTTGACTGCAGATGCACATAACTTCCCTAGCTAAAGGAGACACCAAATTTAAAATTTCCTAGCTTTTGTATTTTTAAATGTGGGGAAAAAAGGCAACAACCACATAAGAAATTTGATATAAATAAACTGATGAAGGCATATTGTATTCGTTTGACATTTCAATTTAGCAAAAATAAATAAATAAGTATAAAAAATAAAGAAATAAATAAGTCAGCAAAAAAAAAAAATGCATTTTAGACAATCTAATATATTGCTTAGAATTTTTCCAACTTAAATAGAATGGAAGGAGCCAAGAATAAATTTAGCTAAAAATAAAATTTCCAAGTGGTGAAATATACCTACACAGTAAAAATTTCGCTGTAATGAAAGAGGTGCAGATGTAGCGAACTACTACAAATACAAACTATTCATCCGATAATTTGACCATGTTTTAAGGCAGAATTGAATTTATTTTGATCAGAGATTCCATAGTTGATCGAATCAAAGAAGCATGACATATATATATATATATATATATTTCTATCATAAAAGAAAAATGAGTTGCTCTTGAAAAGCAATTCTTTCCAGAAAATAATGCTGCGTTGAACAAACTTATTCAGCCTGAAAAATTCTTAGAGTCAAGAAGATAATATTTATGTAACATGTCGTTTAATTGCTGCATAGTATTTGACAATAAATGCGTCATTTAACAACAGCTCTACAATCGAATAAGAATAATTGAACTCCAAAATAGAAAGGGGACTAATAGATTTCGAAATATTTTGATATATTGAAATGGAGTGCCAAATCTTATTTTTTTTTAAATGCAGAATTCTAATCTCATTTAATTCTGAAATAAAAATTATTTTATGCAAATCATACAAAAAGAGAAAGTAAAATCTAAAATTCGTAAGCTAATTATAACTGTTGCCTCTTTTTCACAATTACAGAGTAAAATTCATGATTGAAAATTTTATTTGAATAATAATATTATTTTTCATCAGGGAAGGAAAAAAAAAACGATTTAAACTGTTTGGTGAAACAATGAAAGATATTTTATTTAAATTTCAACCATCTATTCCAAATCATATTTAGAAATATTTCTTTTAAAAAGATTTGTCAGTTAATAAATGTTGCCTGTTTAATTTAGCAAATTTAAAAATTTGTTAAAATGTGTAAAAATTAATCTTTCATACACATCAATACCAAAAACATTGAAAGTATTAGTTTTTGAATTTTAGGATGATATGAAAATTATTTTTCTGCAGTAACATTTTAGGAATAAAAAATCACTACTATTACCAAAAGTTTGTATTTTTTTTCTGATAAATTGACATTTTACTAAAATTCCGAAAAATTAACATCAGTGTGCACATTCTTACCTTTCAAATTATATGTGTGCAAAATTCGGTATCATTAAGTAAAACTGTTTGGCGTATAATGAACAAACAGACAAACTCATACTTTTTCGCTGTTAGTGGAGATGGTTACAAAATGGATATTAAAAATAGAGGATTATTTCACCTAAAAGCCACCACAAGGACATAACAAATTTCTTTATAAAATCATTTCTAATATTTTTGATGAAATTTTGTCTAACTTGGAATTTTTCACTCATTAAAATTTTATCGACTTAAAATCTGCCTAAATAATAAATGTGAGCAGTTAGGAAATGACGATTCATTAAAAAATATATAACAAATATGCATTTCATTAATCTCTTCAGGAGTGGGATATGTTCATTGCAGGCCCTTGACGGTGATATTCTTATAAGGCATTCTAAACTAATCATATATATTGTGCATTTTGAATTGTCAATTATTACATTTTAAAATGTAATTTCAAATACTTTTGCGCATTTCAACAATATTTGCATTGTTAATAATTGTCTTTACAATTGATATATTACTTATTTTTATGCTCAGTTTAATTAATTTGATTATACTAATTAAAATGCTTTGATCGCCGGTTAAACAAAATTAATTCAGAAACCATTGTTATACAATTATTGTTCGTTGCAGTATTCTGAAACGACCACTATTCGACGATTCTATCTCACTAAGGGGTGAGTTGGAGTAAGGAAGAATATGCGCATTTCCGGAATTCACTTTATTGTTAAATGTAAACATCTCCTCCTCTTATCTTTCCTCTCACCTCTGTTTTGTCGAATTAAACCCACCCTAACGCATTCACAAAAGCGCGGAGGGTTTTAGAATCTTTTGACAAACAATATTTAGGTCTATTTCTCTTCTATATCCCATTATAGAGTTTCCAGGAGGGATATAAGAATCACAGCATTAAAAAAAATAAGGAACACTGTTTTAGTATTTGTCGTGGATGCTATTTCATTTAAGTACGCCTTTTCATTAGCATCAAGTACAACAATATAATTAAAATTCAAATTTTTTGATAAGATGGACTGAACCATCTATTACGGAAGGCAGCTACTTTAATATGAAAATTTCTGGAACCAAATCATTCAGAAGATAGAGCCGTATCATCAGCGAAGAATTTGTTTTCAAGAGCAGGCTGACGTTTTTCATGAAAGCAAATCCATAAAACTTCCCAGGTTTCTTTGGTTGATGTTCTGTGTTGTGATTTCTGTGCTGGGAACTTTTATTTTTTATTAAAATGCATTACAAGTTCTTCTCTTTCAATTTATTTTATACAAATTTCAAACATATATTAATTTTCTAATTTTTTTTTTTTCTGAGAAACCATATTTTTAAGTCACAAATTAAACACAAATTCTATTTAACTAATAATATTTAACATTATTATTTGATTTACGATAAACTATAGAAGTATTTAAAATTCTCACGCTAATTTGCAAAAAAAAAAAAAAAAAAAAAAAAAAAAACTTTTTTGTGCGCAAAATACAAATTTTTTCCTTTATTCTCTTTTCTCGATTTTCTTTCTTCATTTCTAAACCCGCGTTTTATCCGCGAATGCAGTACATTCCACACTGCGGCGCCGTTGGCGATGGAATCTCGCCTACATCGCCAAAGGGCAACCCTCGACTCGCATGCGAATGAGGTGTTTTCCAGAATGAATGTACTGGAGAGAGAATACGAGCGATCGAATCGAACGAAGAGCTCTGTACGTGAACCGCCAATCCTGAATACTCAAATCGCCGGTAAACAGTAAAATAAGATACGAGTGTTGAATGAAGAGTAGCGTTTCACAGGAAAGCTAGACCGCTGCCTGGTATTTTTTCACTGTGATCGAACAAAAATTAGGTTTGATAATGCTCAGGCCACAATCATGATTTGAATAGTTATGAGAACCGTGTGCCCAGTGGATCCCCCGGTCGGGTCCCATTGATACCGTACGCAAATGCTGTCGGATTACTGCGTGTATGGGTGGTACGGCGTCGTACACGATGCCAACTCCTTCCAGGACAGCCTGTCCGAATGGATGAAGGATAAGCCTCTCAGCATTCTCCAGCTGGACCCAGCTGATCGAGCCGTGCTCCGAATAGCGGGTGAGTCATTCCCATTGAATAATTGATCGCTCCCGAATCGGATGCCACGCGTAGTTTCTTTTCTAAAAATAGTTTCAATATTTTCATTCAGCTTCTTCGTTTCGCATGTGAGTAAGGAGTTTTGCTTTACTGTGAATGTAATGTATGATAATATGTATTATAAAGTATTGTCAGTTTATAGTATACTGAGATTTCTTTCCTTTTCTCTCTTTTCTTATGAGGGGGAAAAACTGCAGCGGCATTGATTTGAATATATTATTTGTTATTAAATTTCTAGTTTCAACAGTTGTATTGATAAAACTAAACTCTAATATTCTTCAACAGAATATATATATAAGAAATTTTTCTTCAACAGAATATATATAGAGAGAGAAAAAGAGAGAGAAAGTAAATGATTTGTGATTGTATTAAAGTTAGAAATGTACTAAATAAAAATCTCATATTTCAATTATACTTGCATATTCAAAATTATTTGATATTTTAATTAAATCTTTATTAAAACGGTGAATTACATTTATGTTTCAGAAAATAGTTGTAGTTCATATTATATAATTTGCCAATATAATAAGTTATGAAAAATAAAAGAGAATTTTCTTTTCTTTTATCTATTGTACCTTAAAATTTTCTCATGAGTATTATCCCACGTAGAGTATTATCCCACGTATCACACGTATCTCAAAATCTGATTTGTTCAGTATTATATTCTCTTTTATTATTATTTCTCTTTGTTCTAAAATCACACCAAGTGTAAAGAATTTTCTGCTTTTCGTGTTTGTGTAGATAATAAAGGACTGAACGGTTTCGAAACTGATTTTTATTATTAATTATTTATTAGAAAGTTCTTCGAGCTTCTTTTCAATGTTTTGAAATAGAAAGTAAATTAGAGCAAGAAAATCAATTTAAGCAGAATGTTCAATTTGCAGCATTGAAGTTATTTTAAAAATAATCGGAACATTTTCAATTTTTAAATTAATTTCCGAGTATATTTTGTTTATTTTTAGGTAATTACTGAAAACCTAACTGGGAAGAAACTAAAATGTATTTTTGCCTTTATAAAAGAAAATAAATCAACTCCTTTTATTTATTTTTTATATTTTATAAAATGAGTGGTTTCTAAAAGGCACGCCAATAACTTGTTCTGAAAGTAATTTTTTAATAGATTATTAAAATAAACAAACGAATATCCTTTGAGTAAAAATTTTATTGTTATCGATTTTCATCGAGAAAAAAGTAACGATTTTGAATATATCGAAGAAAAAAAAGTTCACGGAAAGAAATTTTGTGTTTCATTTGCTTCATTATTTGAATGCATTGTTAAAGTCCATTAAAGTATATTGTCGAGTATTCAAATATTAGGCACAATGTAAATATAATATTATAAATTTTGGTGTTACTTGGAGAATGAGAAGTTTCAACTTTCTTTGAATTTGAGTGCATGCAAAACCTATAACTGTTTCAAGCATCAAATGTTAAATATTAATTCATGCCATTTTTTAAAAATATAAGCGAGATATATCGTCATTTCATTTTATACTATTTAATGTGTTTTGAAATAAGTTGTAAAAATAAAAAGTTCTCATCTGATTTAAGTGTCTGAAGGGTATTCCTTTCATTTTCTTCGAAAGTATCTCTTTGCACTCATTCAGTTGCTTGATTGCTTGAGCAGATGAGAGACGAAAACATTAAAATTAAAATGACTGCAGAAAATCTTAGATGGTCATGTTTTAATGCCAATTTTTTTTATGTTTTGTTGTAATATTTTTGTTGTTTCTAATGGCACTTGCCATAGACAAGATCACTGACAAAGTAAGCGATTTTGAGCCAAGGGAGCGTCTCTTGTTTCTAGTAGCGCCAACTATGGTCAAGAGTACGTCTTAGCTACTCACGCATCACACTCGCTTGCACAACCCCTTTATACAGGGGATATATTCACACATCTCATAGATAGGACAGATGAATAACAATCATGCCCGAACCGGGACGCCCAGATCACGGGGAAGACGCGCTACCCCTATTCCAGGACGCAGGCAATATTTTTGTGACGAACGTGATTCTCGAACTTGCACATTCGCTTTATGAATTTAATTGTCCTCCGTGTGAGAACTTTCTGAGAAAATTCTATCATTAAAAACTTATCAGTTTTATATGTACTGACAAATATGAATGCTCCAAATACAAAACTTTCCGTTTAAAGTTTTTAATCAAGTATTCATTTATGTATCCAAATTTCAAAATTCTTCTCAATTCTAATTTTGCTACTTTTTAAGCTTTCGAAAGTTTCGAGGAGACAAATACATGTGATATCTGAGAACTTCATTCATTTATTTCGTATTCAATTTCTTTAGAATTTTTAAAAATTTCTTAATTGATCCATCTTTTAATAAATAACTCAATACGCCCATCTAAATTTCAATCCAATGCGGATTTAATAAGAAAGAAGGGAAACCGATTTTAATTAAAAACATTTTCTATTATCTGTCATTTCATAATCCACACCCTGAAGTCAGGTTGTCAGAGATCGCACAAAACGGTATTTCGTATAAATACACGTATTTGCCGTACCTGTTTAAAGTTTCAGTTTGTAGCAAACTAAATACGATTAGTGAAAGCAGGAATATCATTTTATTTTTTAAAAAAAATTAAAGCGCGTCTCTCTTTCAAGCATCCGCTTGGAAAACGTTCCAAAAATATTATATTTTTCTTCGTTACTTGAAGTAGCTACTTTTACTTTTTGCTACTAGGGCGAATAACAGTTTCTCTGTTTCCTTCGCATTTCTGTTAGCCCCCCTCCCCATTTTTGTCGTCATCGACCGATCGCTCTTGCCCAGATTTTACCAGAAGGAAGAACTGTATTAGCCAGATCGGAATAAATTGGTTTCCAGGGGCCCTAGAAATTATCTCACGCCATTTCATTACTTATTAAGAAAGCCTTCATCAGCCAGTCTCTCTGCAAATGCATTGAGATGCTAAAGCACATATCGTTATGCCAGTTTTCTAATATTGAGACTGCTGGCAGAAAAGGGAGCCTTCCTCTCTCCGACTCATGTTCCACGCCTTACTTACTCATATGCCATGCCTCGCTCGAGCACTGACGAATGACATACGCTTGTAGACACTCTATACAATGTGACACTGTGAGGAAAGCAGTTTCTTTTTCCATTTCAAGACAAAAATGGTGCGTATTCATAGAACTATTTATTTTTAAATTGAATTGCTTTGAAACACACAATATTTTTATATTTTGTTGTAATATATTTATTTAAATAGTATACTAATGTTATAAAATTCATTCATAGCAAAACATGCTAAGAACATTTAAAATTTATTTTGATACATTTTTTTAAAGTATCGTAGATGTTTCTATCTGGTAAATAATGGACTCTTGGACATATTGCAAAATGTTTAGAAACATTACAATTTCTGATTATATATGTGAAAATAATAAAGATGCACGATCAGATTTTCTTGAAACTTTCTCTTCTTCGTACTAATTCTAATTTGTGAAGTGGATATATCATCTATTTGTTGATTTGAAAAATGTTTGTACTTTTTTTAATCAAAAGGTAAAAATATTATGAATGTGTTCTTTAAACAGAAGCATAAAAATAATGAATGCTGATTTATTTCGATTTATCGTCTGAAAAGCAAGTTTGTCTGACCACCTGTATTCGAGCACATTTGAAAATGGAAGGAAGATACTGTTAAGTTTCTATAAATGAGTTATTTCGAATGATATAAGTGAATAACTGAGCTGAGATCTGAAAATGTACTCATTTTTTAACGTCTATCAAAAACAGTCATTGTTTCAGACTTATTTGAAATCTCTTTGCTTGATTTTGCTAAAGCACGATTGTTTCATTTGAGTTCTATCTAATTAGCGCCCAAGATAGTAGAAGTCGCAGAGCCTTCCGGCCCGATACACACGGCGTATAGGTTAGAAATTGGCTTCTTGTTATTGTAGCCGGCACTGTCGGAAAAGAATTTTTTAAAATATTAGCCATGACACTCATTGGAAAGGATAGTAGTTACAGTAAAGAGTTGGCGGAAAACTTAACTCTATCTTTTCCTTCAATTTTTTTTCAAAATTAAGGTAAAAAATATATATATTTGGCCTCAGACATTATAATAAGATGTGCAGAATAATCGAATTAAGTTGAATTGATTATTATTCACAAGAATTAATGCTTAGTTATCTTCTGATTTTTGCAGCTTTTGGATGTGGCAAAATAAATTTTTTCAGAAGTTTCATGTATTGGCCATGAAATTTTTGTTATATTTTAGTGGTGTTTCATGGGGTACAATGTGTTTGAAAAGGGGGGGGGGGGTGTCAGCGCTTTGGGAAAAAAATTCCTAACAAATGTTTGGACTTGGTTTAATAATTGAAGTTTCGATTGAAGTATAACTTAGTCAGTCGTAAAAAACATTTAAATAATTAAAACCCTTAAAATTTCGTCGTCTTTTATTTTCTACTAGTCGCCTTTGACGACCAGCCGGTTCGCCAATCTTAATGCTCGTTAAAATTTTAATAATTAAATATTTTATGTAATTCCTACTTTAATAGCTTCTTCATTAAAATATTTTAAAACTTCACATTTCAATTCACTCATAATATTATAAAGGTTTTCAGTCATAATCTAATCTGTATCTCTCTAATTTTCTGTTAGCTCCCATAGAATTTATGCTTTAAATGAAAGTGGAAATGATTAATCTGCAATTAATATAATAATATTTTTTACTGAAACGAGGCTTTTTTTTTTTTTTTTTTTTTGTAGTACGATTACTAAAAACAGAGTCACTGAGCATTTAAACCTTATGGGCACTAAAGAATACCTTTCTTAATTTATGTAATATCTCAAGAATTTGTCAACAAAATTTTTTCAGATTCATCATGAGCAGGTCGATTAATTAACAATGTTTAATTTTAAATGCATCAAACACTAAGAAAATAAACAGAATCGTTTAAAATAATCGGTCGAAAACAGGTAAAAAAAATTACTTAAAAAACGATGAATTTAAACTAACATAAATACAATTTAATTACAAAAGCATACAAAATAGATGTAAACAATCAGAACACAATGCGCATGCGTGAATTTTCAACGCCATTTACGGTAACGCAAATGCGTGAATTTTTCTACGCCAGTTGGGATAACGCTATGTAAATTAGACATTTTTAATTTACTTTATTCTGTTTTATTTTAATTCAAAAGTACTTCAGAATGAATCTGAAAGATCGATTCATTAAAACGTTTAATCTTAAATGCATCAAACATTAAGAAAATAAACAGAATCGTTTGAAATAATCGGTCGAAAAATGTTAACCCTAGCCTCATTAGTGTTGGAAAAAAATAACTGAAGCCTTACTAATTTGGCGGTGGGGAAAATGAAAAGATTTTTTTGACGGGAGAGTTAGTCTTTAATTAGTAATTAAAATTAAAATTAAAAATTTTAAAAAAAGGGACCCCAAGTGCACATTCCCGACCTATAGGTCAAATGGTCTTTTCTGTAGAGCGCCAACACACGCACACACACACACATTGAGCTTTATATAAGTATAGATTTATTCTCTTCATTTCTTTTCATTAGAGGTTCTAAAATTTGAAGTTTAACAAATTATTGAACATATTAAAAAAAAATAACAGCATTTAAATTTATATAATTGTACAGTTATATTATATACAGGGTTGCTACGGCACCGAGAGAACTAGAAAACTACAGGAAATTTAAAAATCATCCAAAAAACAGGGAAAATACAGAGAATATTAAGTTCCTTCTTTCTTATCTATAAAATTCCATTCTACGAATATGGCAAGAATTAAAGATCATAAGCACAACACCAGAAACGAAACAACTGTGTCATCGCGGAAACTCACCCCCTTTTCTACTCACTTCCCCCCCCCCTTTTTTTTATATGCATAGATCAGTCTCATTTCGATTTCAGCAACCGTTTTTTTCTTCCGCGGAGTGCAGCCAATGAGGATGTGTGAAAGCAGCATCCGGTCGCAGTGGTGTTTAGTTGTTCACACGTGAGTTTATGGAATGGTTTGTTTACTCTTTCGGAAATTGGGACCTGATTCAAAGTAGATGAGCGATTTTTTAAATAACGGACTGTTCAAAATTTCTGCGCATTTAATACAGATTGGGTGGATAAAAATAGGAATCCTGACTTAGTTGAATGGGTTAGAGAAGTACCACAAAATCCGTTTACTGCTCCCTTTTTAAGAAGATAATAAATAATATGGGAAAACAGGCACTTATTAGTCATGCCAAAAGAAGAAAATATACAAAATGGCGTGCCTATTCAAAATAGTCATAATGGATAAAAGAAATACAGGAGGAGATGATATGCCAAGTCAGAAAACGTCAAATTTGATACCGGAAAATAAGCCGATTTCGAACTTTTTAGTTCAAGAACAATAATTTAAAGCTGACATTTTATGGGCATTAAAACTTATGATATCACATTCGTCCTTTAAAGCATTCACTGATATATCAGAACTATTTTCACATATATTCACTAATAGTGAAATAGCCAAAAAATATACTTTAGGTCGTACCTTATTTGTTACTTATTAACTCCGTTTTCTTAAAAATCTCTTAAGAAATTTTTAAACAATTAAAAATTTGTAATATACTTTGACAAGGTTTGAACCACATTTCATAAAAATACCAAATGGATCTTATTGTAAAATATTGCTGTGAATCAATCAACAGAGTCTCCACAATATATTGGAATTCGATATTTTTAAGGCATACCACTGCCTTATGTTTGAGAATCTTAAAGCAGTTATATCAAATTTGGTCACATAGTTTACTTTTACAAATAAATGGAAATTGAAATTTTTTAAAATCTTTGTGAAAAAAGTATTCTAGTCTGAAAATGACTGTAGAATTTTAGATCTAGATACTTGTGGACTACGCATAATCCATTGAGCACTTCAATATGAAAATAAATCTATTGAATGAAAAATGGATGTTATTCTAAGTGCAATATGTAAAATATTTAAAGATAGTCCAGTTAGACGCGCTGATTTCCTGGAAGTTGCTGGTTTTTCTAAATTTTCATTGAAGTCTTATTCTTTTCACTGGGTGGGAAATGTTACTAAAGTAGAAAGTACTCTAAAAGTTTTGGTCAACATAAAGAAATGCATAGATTTTAATTTAAAAAAAACTTTTCCTGGATCTGTCACGAGTAATAAAGTATAAATTTTTTTATAAATTATTATAAAAAATTGCTTAATGTTGGAAAAACCTATCACAAAATAATACGAGTAACTTTTTCTGCTATCTCATGAGACACACAGCTTTCATAAGAGAATTTAAAAAAAATTATAAGTGAAACTCGTTTTTATTCATAACATAAATCTGGTGTTTTTTTTAACGAGTTAAATTCTTACTAATATTCTTTTGCCATTCCGCTGTTTATTGTTAATTCTGTTTATTTCATGTATGATGATTGATTATATTCATATGCGATGTTTAGAAGTTTTCATTAACCTTAAAGAAATGTTTTCTGATGACAATTCATACAAATGTTAGAAAATCAGCAGTTTTCCCAAGTTTTGAGTTAAGCAATATTCGCATGAAAGTGCAATCTTTTTATATGCATTAGATTACCGAATTCTATTATGCAGAACGTTATAATTTTTTTTTCATTGAGAAGAATCTGCTGTTTTGAAACGACTTCCTTCTTTTTTTTTTTAATTTAAACTTTTTGAATCAAAAATCAGGTTTGTTTTCCACATTGTCTATCTTTGCGGAAAGATACGAGTCTAAAATCCAGCGCAAAACATAAAGATGCGTGGACTTTGTCACGTTCATTCTAATCAAACTGAAAGTCGATAACGCTATTATTGCGATTAATTCATGTTTTCCACCTTTGTTATCTGCAAAAATGACTATGATATTCTATCTTTCTTTCGTTCTTTTTTTTTTTTTTCAATTATATGTTTAGATATGAAATTTTGTTATTTTAGCAGTTTATTTATTAATTTTTTTTAGCTTGTGCAATTTTTTTATTAAATTTCACTTTAAATAAAATAAAAAAATTAGAATATTTTTTTCCTTTAATTTTTTTCCCAATTTCATAATATTACTTTGTAGAATTCATTGATAATCGAAGTTGCTGTTTGGCTCTTTATCAACAATTCTTTTACGTTTTATTGATGCATGTGAATAATTTGTAAACGTGCCTGTAACTGTTCATTCTATATAAACACTTAAATGAATTTAAAATTATAATTGAAAAGATTATAAATATACTTTTTGGAAGCTGCTTAAAAAAAGAGATTTTATCAAATGTCACAAATATTGAAAAATCCAAAAAGTTTCTTAAGTCAATTAAATTAAGTTCTATTATTTTTAGTAGATAACGTGTTCATAAGATTGATATCGAAATCGAGGTTCCTTATTTTTATTATAGGCATGATTTATTAACATTTTGATTTAGATTGAAGCTACTTGAGAGAAACCGTCATTTCAACATATGAGAGGGTTGTGCACAGCAACATTTTAGCCGAAATAAATCCGACACGGGAATCTGTTGCTTATTAATGAAAACTACAACATTCTACACATTATTTTTTTTCCAACGTCATTGGGTGGCAACATATGTCAAAGGTTTCGATGTTTTTAGAACTTTGTGAGCGGGAAGAAAGTGTCAAACAGCAAAAGTTTCGAATATGAAAGAAAATGAATGCTGATAGTCATTCAGATGATTCTTATATAAGTGAATATTTGGATAAGGATTGTCAACTTATAGCGGGAAAAAATGTTTCGTTTACTAAATTTAAGATGGAAGTGAAGGTGGCTTGGTATTATTTTCACTCAAAATATTTTCATTCATCAATCCTATTAAAATGATAATTATTTTTATTTCATATATATTATGCTTATAAGACATTTTATGCATATGCATTTGGTGCATTGTTTTATTATTCATAAAACTGTTTTATTTTCGGTATTAGATACTTTTAACCATTTAGAAATGCCAAAATACGTTTTTGTGGCTTGGCTTTATTTTGAATAAAATAAATGTACTTTCTACATAATTCCACAATCATTGCTGCCTTTGCTCTATAATATTTTATAATTTGTTATTTCCTATTTTCACTATAATTTCCACAAAAAATTATAATTAATCAAGGATTTTCAAATTTTTTATTAGTATTATTATTATAGACTTTTAAAATATGTAAAGTTCATAGTGAAGTGCTAAAAATACATGCAATTATTTTTAACATAACAGTACAATGCATTATTTCATTATTATTTTCTAAAGAATGATTCAATGCTAAATGATAGGAATTTTAGGAATATACAATAGGATAAAAAGGAAATGCAATTGTTTTTAAGCTACAGAAAAATACAATGCTCCAAACAAAATTTCGAAAAATAAAATTAAAAATGTTTTAAAAATTCTGGATTACATTGCACCAGTCGATCATAATTATTACAAATACTTGGATGTTGATCCTGAAGAAACAGAAAAAAATGGAGAAAATGTCATAAACTAAAACTTAGTATTTCTGACTTGTGTAACTTTTAAGTATCTTATTTTTCCTTAGTTAAAGTATTATTATTTCCTTTACTTAATAATTCTTTGTTATAACAAATGATGTATTTTCATAACTGCCGCTATTATATTTTGACTGTAGAAAATAATAAAACTATCTAATAAACTTTGAAAAGTCATAATGGGAATCTCACGACTGAAAGTCTCTCTAACAAGGGATCAAAATAGTGCCAAATACACAATTTTCAAGGTTTGCTGATGATGACAACTAATTTACAAAGGAAATAATAATAATAATATCATTATAGAAATGCCATATTGTTATCCAGAATAGTTCAAATATTACAAATAAACTGCAAAAAAAGAAACTTTATGCCATATGTATATATTTTGATTTCAATATTTGATCTAATTTTCGCATCTCTATATCTCAGAAATTTAGAAATGTGACTTGGCACTCTTTCGCCGCGCCTCACGAGATTGAATATCGCTCGTTGAATTTTGGTTGGCACGAAAAGTGACGAGATGCTTTCGCGGGGAATGAAGTCTTCTCATAAGCGTTTAACTAAAGAAATTCGTTTCTTTTTTAGAACAATGTCGATTTCGGAACTTTCCTTGTAGCCTCACTTCCAAATTTCCGTGCCTTAACAACATCAGAGGGATCTTTGATTCAGTCTTTGTCATTAGGTCTCGAACCCTCAGTGATCTGATCTTAACCATTAGATGACCCCGCATAAAACACTACGGGTTTCTTCAAAAGGGAATTAAATTTGGAAATTCAAAAGGGAATTAAAACTTTAAGAGAATTAATTCATTTTTCTCCATGAATTCACTTTTTAAGATTCCCTTTTTTTTTTTTCCTTATCATGTTACACAAGATTCATGTAAAAAATGTTTAAGAAAACCGTTTTTTAATTACATTAAAACCTTAGTATTCCATCTACTCAGAAAATAAAGAATTATGGGAACTTTCCTTAAAATACTTAATTGCTCAAGCTCAAGTCCATTATTATATTGATAATATCAATGAACGTTAATAAGAAAAAAAATTTGAAACTAAAAAATCCACCTTTTAAATAATTGAACAAAACTTAAATGTAATTACAGCATTTTTATTTCAATAATCTTTCTTAATAAAAATATATTTATATACCCATATAAATATATTTTTTCTTTCCAGTATTTTTATTATCGAATATATAACTCGCAGTTCTTTTTACTAGAAGTATATTTATGAATTTCTTATAAAAGATAAAAATTAAATTGGATACATTTATTTCTCAGATGTTTCTTGTTTTGTTTCTTTTATGTAATGCTATAATAATAGAAATGATCCAATGGCAACGTTGAATTCTTTTAATAAAAATCCTTAGTTTTGATTGTTTTGTCGACTGATTTTCGATTCTAATTAAATCAGCAATTAAAAAGAATCCATTATTTAAAAAAAACACTCCTTCCTTCATTTGAGTTTTACGTAATTTTGCTTACTTTGTTTTATGTTTGTAAAGACGGAAATTAATAATCGATTGTTAACTCCTTTCTAGATGTACTAAATTTTTGAAAGTCCGTACAGTTATGCATTCATGATGACAGTCCAGTATTTTAATATTTTCAGAATTTCATTATCAGTTAAATGATGAATTTTTAGTTTTGATTGAAATCTAAAAGCACAATATCGTAGAGAATTTCCGAAAAAAATATTTATAAGATTCCGTGTTAAGTAAGATGCATAAAATGATTAAAAGATTTTGCTATTATATGATATATGATTATATTAAATGATATGAAAGATAATAAAGAAATAGTGAAAATAAAAATAAAAGGTTTATGAAGAGCACGTTTTTATCAGGGTATAAAAATGAAGGAATTTTTGTATAACAAAATCTGAATACCTACGTGAAAGTCATAAAAGCGTAAGGTGCTGAAACAATGCTATAAAATCAAGCCAGTTCTTCTTTCACTAAATCTTTAATGAATGGCATTAAGGCTGAATTGTTTAAACTATTTCATTCAAAATTTCAAGTTTTTTTTCTTTTTCCCTCTTCTTTTTGAGCTCCAAATTTTTGTTTCAAAGAAACTTGTATTTCAGAACATTAATAAAGCCATATTTTTTTAAAGTTTTTTTTTTTAAATATTTGATTGCAAATCAGACACTAAAAAAAAAAAAAAACCCGCTAAAGATGAGTTTTTTTATATATAAAAAAGATATAATTTTTTAGAACCTAAGGGACTATTTTTTCTCTGTTTGTCCGTTGACATTCTGTTGTTAGCTTGTTTCTCTATTATCGCTTCTTAGTAATCAGCCTGTGAACAGCGAATCCTCTTCCGCGACAGTGATAGGCAGGAGAGGCACTCACCGATATTGGTGAAGTGGTTGACAGGTGAACAGCTTTGAGAGATAGATTGTTCGAAATTTCAAGGTCACTGCAGATCTGTCAATGCAATACAAACAAAACTGAATCAATACGATGCGAGTTAAAAATAATAATAGAAAAAACAAGGAATCAAAGTTTGATGGCTTTCACTTTGAATCAAAAATAAATGTGTGTCATACCTGTTTTCATGTTGCCGAATTGGATCAGGTTGGCTTAGAACGATAATAAAACATATCAAACAGAGCGCTTGTCTGAGGCAACAAAATTGAAAAGAATTTTATTTTAATTCTCAGAAACGATTTTTTTTTTAAATTTTAGGCGAGTTTAATTGATTTTAGTGATGATCCGGTTGAATTATACAAATTATCAGTTTGAATAAAAAGCGATATTATTTTTTTCTTCAAAAGAAAATTGTTAGCATTTTAATAAGATTGCTTAAGATTTTAATTTGCAAAATCGTTTTTAATTATTTGCTGATTTATAGATTATTCGGAAAGAAATGAAAAAAGGAAATTATATACTTAGCTGACTATTTTTCTCATGTACTTAGCAAAATTGTTTCGAACGCATTCAGTTTTGTCTGTAATTTTTTTATTTTTCACTTTTAAACTGGAACATTTAAAAGTGCAGAAATTCTTTATTGGTGCCGGAAATTAACAGCTTAGTGATTGTTTATTTTCTCTTATTAGAGTTTTATTTTTGAGGAGACCATCATCTTAAAAGATGATAAACAAAATTTTGTGAATATTATTTCAAGATAAGAAATTTTTAGATTTCACGATAATTTTTCTCCACGTGCCTCTTATTCAACATATGCTTTATTTATAGCAATGTATATGATAGTAAAATCCATAGTCCTCTGGCGACTAATGAACATACGTTATAAATATGTTTAGTAAAAATATAACCAACAACGGGCATTTGTTATCCTTTGATGTGTCGATAAGGCAAAACGAGATTTTTCAGGTATAAAGGAGCAGTATTCAATCCTACCTCTCTTACTTTTTTTTTATTTAGCAATATGCTAACCATCCGAACAGTCCTTTTATGTCCAAATTATTTCCATTAAAAGGAGGGAGACGACTCTGACATATAAAAGGAAAGCTGATATTGGAATGTGAGAACCGGAATCGAAGAAAAATATAATCTAATTTTAAGAAAGTTTAGTTTTAAAAATTTGATTTGTTTAGTGTTGCGGTGTCTTTACGGAGGCTATTTTAAATTCAGAGTTTAGTGAGGGGCTGGATCCAGTGGTGTTATTTTAAACAATTGACTTTTTCAGAATATGTAAATGAAAGAAAGCGAAGACGATGATTCAGTTCATTTTTGTTCATTTGTACCAAGATTATCCCCCTCCCTTTAGGAAAGATAAAGTTTTAATTCTTAAACAAAAAAAGTTTTGTAAAAATTTATTAAAAATAATAAGTCATTTCCATATTGTTATAAACATTTATTTATTTATTACAAATGCCCAGAAGTTTGTCTATGACGCCATCTCTCATCTTCCAATATGTCCGAGACACAAGGAAGTCGTAGCAGATTTCATGTTAACCAAGGTGCACCGCGTTACATGACACTCCTTATAAACATTTTTAATGAAAATAAAATGTAATTTTTGTCAAGAAGTTCCAAACATCAGTGTTGATTCTATAAACCAAAAGATGCTGGATCCCCGTTTTGTTCCACTTTTCTCTAAAGGTAAATTTAAATATTTTAGATCAAGTAAAATTTCGATTTAAAGGCAAAATTACGAAAAGTCGGAGAACTTTGACTGTGTAATTATTTCTCGAACTCGTCCTGCCATCCCACAGTTACGACTTTGCCTGGTCAAACCAGAATTTACCTATTTGACTCGATGATACTGCATTGAACAAAGGATATCTGTTCAACTCTTGAATACTTCATATCAATTTTCATATTTATATTTTCCTTCTACCTGTGATTCACAATGATGTCTAAAATTTTTATTTAATCAGCACGCGTAAACCGTGCATCATTGTTGCAGTTTTTGCTCTTTGTTCTTATACTAATGCATTATAACTAGAATCCCGTTAAAGGGTTAAAGGACACTGCCAAAACAGGTGTTCACTCCTTTGCTTAACTTAAAAATCATATTATTATTTTGCCTCGTATTGATACATTATACAGGCTCTCATTGTGATTCATGCCATTGAATAGTTTGGCGTTTTAACTTTTAAAACTCTGGTCTATTTTGATGAAACGGTGTTTTTTTCCCTTTCCTGATTAAATGATTTCCACGAAATAAGAGTGAAAAACTTAGTTAGCGAATAGTAAGGCTGCAGATAGGTTGAAAAAAGAATATTTTTATGAATTAGGCTATGTGTACATCTAGACGAGCTTTTATCCCTTTAACAATATCTCGGTATGATTGTTACAACTAACGAAAATTGTAGCAGAAAATCTCATGCATATTGGAAGAAAGCTTCAGAAATAAAATAAAAATTATTATTTGTAGTACAATCTATTTGTAAACATACTGTTACATTAAAAGTTCTATTTCCTGTTTTGAAACAAACAGTAATCTACGTTCACACCTCAGCTTATTAACCTTTGTTACAATTCAGCATATAAAAAATATGAGATTTTTACGATTTCATAACTAATTTTTATTCATGCTTAACGTTTTTCGCACGCCGATTAATCAGTCAATTTATATATATATATATATATATATATATATATATATATATATATATATATATATATATAACAGTATAAGTTGTTAGACACTAAAACAGAAGTTTTACATAGAAATTTTTCTTTTAGGCATCATTAAACCACTACATTAAAACTAATAGAAACAGTATCTAAAGATAAAAATTAAAATAAGAGGGAAATTTAAAAAAAAAAATAGTGATAAAGTAGTTTTTAGCAAATCTTTAGTAGAGAGATCGTAAAATCAATCTTAACGCTACCTAGGGGAGAAGTACCTACGTATTTCATTATTTCGAAATTGCCTGAGCTAATTTATTTAAAATTAATAATAACTGAAGAAAGAATTACAGAGAAACGAAATTCATTAAAAAGGTAAAATCGTAAATTTAAAATAGCTTTAAAATATTTTTTCTGGTGTAACTTTCTCCGAAGTTACTATTTAAACCCGCGGGAATGGTTTCTCCGGAACTTTAGCGCAAACTCTTTAATAAATGTACTCGTGTGTTAATAACCGATACTACTGATGAATAATAGTTACAAAAATATCTATTAGAGTACCACTGTTGGCGATTAATCACTAGGATTCGATTAATATGTAAGTATCAGAAAAACGGATGTATATATGTTATAGGTTCTTTTTTTTTCGATTATTATTTGACATAAAACTGTAATCACAAAATCACACAATAAATTTTTTGTAAGCCCTTGCGTTTTTAAGTTATCACGTTTACGGGACCGGCAGATGGTTGACTCCTTCACAGATTTATTTCCAAGTTTGATATATATTGTCACGTAGGTTCTTTAGAGTGGAACTCAATGACACACACAAGAAGTAGAGCTAAACCAATTTATTAACTCAAGTCTGAACACAGTGACTGACAGATCTTCTGCTTTTGTACTAGCAGGGAAAGTTCCAGAATACTTTTCAGGAGACAGAAAGAAAAGTCCAGAACACTTGTCTGGTAAACTAAAGAAAGGTCCAGAATCTTCTGGAACATGAAATAAAGGAAAACATAAAATCAAGCAATTAAATATTTACACAGACTGTGAATCGCATTGTCTCTAGCGGGATTCGAATTTACGATCTCTTGATTAAGAGACCAGTGCTCTGACCATTCGGCCATGGAGAGTCGACTGCCTCTTTTCAATGCGGCAATATATTTACATTTCAAATATTAAATTTGTGTATAAAATTTTATCCATCTTGTTCTTTCGTGTTAATTTGTATTCGGGCAGACAGACAAGCGGACAGATAGATTTCCTCTGTATAGATTTCGTTCAAAATTTAATTGAAAATTAACAAATTTATAAGAAGAGACCATATACCAAATTTTGATTGAAGTATAAAAATAAAATTTGTTTGAATTTGCTCCAGTTTACGAGGAGAGGGAGCCACAGTGACTTCCATTTATATTAAGATGAACTGTTTATCTTCATTGTATATTAAACCTTTATAATTATTTATGTAGCTGTAATAAGAAACTATTATTTTTAATTACAAAGGCAAGTTAATTAAATTTTTATAAACATTTTCGGTAAACTGATTAAACCGGCGACAGTGGTTTTTCCGAAACTTTCTTCCATACTCTTTAATAAACGCGCCTGTGCAGTATTAACTGTATGTCAATGGTGAACCATAATTACGAAAAAAAAAAAAACCTATTAGCATGCGATCTTTGGAGATGAGTTGCTGGAATGCAATTTATATATAAGCACAAGAAAAAAAATGTATTTTTAGTTGTCTTTTTTCAGAATTCAAAATTTGAAACAGAACTACTATTGTAAACACAAAATCGCATACCAAATTTCAAATAATGAAGTCTTTCCCTTTTTGAGTTATCGTATTTACATGCTTGTCAAAATACTGGCCGACAGGCGGTCAATCCCTTCGAGGATTTGATTCATAGTTGCATTTTAGATGTTAAATTTATGCATCAAATTTCACCCGTGTCATTTTCTTCTCTTTGTAGTTGTTATGTTAACTTTTATTCGGATATCCGGTCGGACAGACCTCCTCCCAACAAATTTCATTCACCATTTTGTAGAAATCTACAACATTAATGTTATGTCCATATACCTAATTTTATCGTGTTCACGGAAAGACAGACATAATTCCAAAATGTGTTTTTCCGATCCGGGGAGGTCCGAAATGCGGAGATCACGATCCTGTGAAAGGCATTTCTTCCTTCTAAAAAGACGAATTCTGAGTGTACGTCGCGAGGTGGAAGTGAAATTCGATCCATTTTTAATAATTGTTTTCTGTGAATCGTGGGCTGAAAACGAAATCTTAACTGGTGTTCAAAGGATTTCTATTTTCAAGGAAACTATGCGAAAAGGGGCGTGGACAGTCCTTGATCTGAGAAATAAAAGCGTGATCGCCATACCACTTCATTCGAGACATTCAGAATCGCTCTAGCGTCTCTCGTTTCGAGAAATATGCTCAGCACGAGAAAAAGAGGATAATCTTTTAAATTTTTTTATATCGTGATTTCAAACTTCCTCCTCAATCGAGGATCTCCATTGAGGAAACGGTGGCAGTCACCCACATTTCATTAACAAAAGGCGATGGCGATCCCATTTTCGGCACTTGCGGTGCGATTTAATCAATCGTGGGACTGATGTCATCTTCGCACAATGGCCGATCTTAAGTGATGAAGACTTTCCGGAAATTGAAGTCATCCGTACTTCAAAGGATGGACGGTCTCATCTGGATATTATTCCTATTCTACTTTCTTAATAGCAGACATACTGATTGCTTCACACTAGAATAATCATTACTATCGAATGACGACCACTTAAGCGTTGGATAATATAATGATAATTGCTTTATAATAGTCATTTCTTAATATCAGAATACCCAAAACCAGCATGATGGATATATGCGGCATATGCAATACCGGGATATTTGACCTCTCTGAAGATATGCGACAAAAACACATGAGATGCTGAGAATTTACTTTTTCTTGTGGGAGGTCTGGTTGAGGTGTCAATTTAATTGTTTTACTCTTTTTCATTTCATTTGCTCCAGAAGATCCCATTAGAATTTAATTCCTTTCGCTATGAGATCTTTCTTACTATCCTTTAGAGATTATTATTCTATTATCATGTGCGATGGACAAATTTATTGCTTTTGCAAATAAGTTCATCTCTAAAGGGATTTATTAGTTTTTTTTTTTTTTTCCTTCCCGTAAAAGGACTTCCCTTTTGAAATTGCTGTCCAGAGAAGCCGGCCGGTTGTGCTCGGTAAGAATCCACAGATGAATACAAAAATATTTTTATTATACTTCAGACAGTTACTGAAATATTTTTTTTTATAATTTGTTGTATTCACATTATTATAACATATTATATTAATTTTGAACTTATATATTAAATTTGTGAATGATGCTGGAATTTTAATGATTACTAAGTGAAAACTGACAGTTAATGCATACGTCCCATGAAAAAACTGCTCATTGATTTATAATTATAGTTTATTCTGTGCTTTAAATGCAAATAGTTAATTAAAAAATGAACGTAGCTTAAATTTTGGTTCTCAATTTATTCTTCTAATCCGATGACACATTCTATTGGAACAAATGCTGTTACAAGATAAAGATATAAAGAGTATCCAAGAGTTTTTTTTTTTTAATCAGTTGTTCCTTTGACTTTATTGCAATTTTATTAATTAAAGTTTTGACACTCGATGCACGAATCACACATGTCAAATATTTAGATATTTCTAAACAATTCGAAGAAGAAAAGAGAATTTTAAATTCACATTCTTCTTCAGATTGAAGTTTGGGAATTTATTTCTGAAGTTTCTTATTAATTCTTCGTTTAGTCCTTCACGATGGATGCCGTGCCTCCTTTTTCAAAATCCTTTACATACACATCCGCTTGTATTCAAGTAATGCTTCACATTTGAAATCGAGGTTTCTTCAACGAAAAAGGAGACCAATATGGAATTCATCAAACTTCAGAATAGGTTTCCTGCTTGTTTCGATGTCAAGGGCAGTTCTTGCTTCTGTCCTGACGTTCGTTGAAGTCGCTATTCATTTGTGACAATGACCTTTTGCAGTCAGCATGTTCATAATGAAGATGCTTTTTGTGAAAAAGAATTGCTTCCATAACGATAAGTGTGTTTCAGTGATGCGACTTTGATTTTCTACTTTCTTGCCGAAACGATATGAAAGAAATGGCGATGAAAGCCAGGCGGAAAAAAAAGTTGAAATTACTTATGAATACTGCTTGAGATACACTGCTGCAGAATTTATTATTAATATTCATTTCACGATTTTTTTATTTATCCTTCCCCTTCTAATTTCATAAGCTACTTTATTAGCGGGTAGTGCTTCTTGTTCTGGAATCAAGAACCACATAATCATCATTTGGGACCATCGACTTCTCTAGCATAACTGTGTGGAATCTTTTTCACTTTTAGTGAGTTAACAAATTTGATTTCTGAGCATGCAATCAAATAATTTCTAAAATTTTCATGTCTTACCAAATAACTATAAATTAATTATTGGTATTTTTTATTCATTTATTTTTAATTGGAAGGATAAAAAAATATTAGCATATACAGGTTATCTTGAAAAGTACTAGTGGGTTTTCAAGTCTACTTGGAAGTGAACCGCAACTGTTGTTTAGTTCATTCTAGAAATGAATGAGCACGATCGCGGAGGCCACGGTGACCTGCTGGTAAAGCTTCGAAATCGGAGGTCTTCAGGTTCGAGACCCGATTACATCTTAGAACCGTCTTGTAAGTGGATCTGGTATACGCTAAATCCATCGGAGCAAAACATCCTCCCACTGCCGTGGTGTGGAAGTTTGAAGAAGGGTGCCAGTTGAGGTATCGTCCTCGTCATCCGATCGCGGTTCAAAATGTCGAGGTCTCTCCCAAAATAGCCTTAAAGTTGCTTCAAAACGGGATGTTAATATAGCTGAAACTATAAACTAAACAAGAATTGTGTGATGTGTTGTCACGTAAGATACGAATAAGAATAAGAATAAGACAAGAATTCGCCACATAATTATTTCTTGGATAATTGGTGCTCACTAGGAAAACGTTTTTCAAAATCTTAATTCGATCTTTTAATTAATTCAAAATAAATATGGGGAGTATTTTAGGAAAGTCGTTATGAAAACTTTTAATATTTTCTTTCAATAATTCATACTATAATGCAAAAGCATTTTAAAATGCGAAACGTTATTTTTTTATGATAATAATTTTATTTCTTTACAGTTTTTTAATTTCAATTAATAAAAATTTGTAAATTATATTTGTATAAGCAGTATACAGTACAAGACAGTATATACAATATTTTTAATTGCATTCGTTACTGTCCTTTTATACACGCTTTGCGAGGTTATATTTATGTGCGCATTATTTTTTCTGTAATTAAAAATTAACTAATCGTTTAAGCGACCCATTATTCGCTTATCATCTTTATATATATTCAGAAAAAAATCCGATCCAACGCTTTATCAATTTTGTCAATTTTTATTTCAAATTTCAGAATTTTTTTTTTTGTTTTCAATTTTTATTGAATGCTGTCAATGGTCATATAAAGGCAAATGAATTTCGTAGCAAATCGATAGTACACTTCTGTAACCATTGCTGTTTCCGAGAGATAATTATATCTAGGTAATAGACTATGGAATAACGGAAATTTTCAAAATATTACTTCGCTGTAGGAGGAAAACTCTGATAGAGTTAGTTCATCTGTCACAGCCACTAAATCAAATGGTTAAAGGACCGATTGAACCGATTTTTAGATTTCAAGCGAATCATGAGCTTTCACGTGAAATCAAAATCGATTCAGCGATTTTGCGTTACGAACTCGGTCGAAAGATTTCTCCATTGAGAATGCACTACTCAATTCTAATGTATCCATTTTTCTCAAAATTGAGAGCGAGAAGATGGGAAATCTAACCCGGGGTCAAGAGCTTTCATATGAAATAAAAAATATCAAAACCGGCTCATTGTTTCTGAATGACGGATTGTTTCGCGAGATTTATCCGTAGAGAATGTATAACACAATCTTGTTTTTACAATTTGTCTCTCAAATGATAGGAAATGGCAATGAATCCTTGATGATGTATCTAAGTGATTTGGGTTTTCATATGAAACCAAATTTATTAAAAAAGGACCGGTGGTTGGGGCTGGACGTCTGGTTCACAGGTGTTCCGTATTATTTTAAAGATATATATTTAAAAAAATAACATTTATGTTAATGGGAAGTGAACAAACTTAAAATATTAATAAGCTATTACGTTTCAAATCTGAATTTCGAGATTTTTTAGATTTTTTTGCATATGCTTCTTTTTTTACTATTAATATCCAGTGTGCCACCGGTGGCTTCAAAATTCGTTTAAGGTAGGAAGTGACGAGAATGGATTTTGTCAATTTTGAAAACAGAAGAAAAGTTCTAATGAATTTCCCATGCGTGCCCAATCATTGTTACTTAAGGGGAAAAATTTTGGACTTAATTTTCGAATCTCGGTTTGTTTTGTGAATACAAAATTATCTCTAAAATGATAATGGTTAAAGAATATTTTTTTAGCAACAGAAATAAATTATAACGATGCAGCTTATGCAGATTAACGTCCCTGTTTTGAAATAAAATTATAGCTATATGAGAAAGGGTTTCATTATTTGAAGACATCTTGGCGGACACTGAGCGTGTCAACCTTCCACGCCACACTAATAGGATGGCATTTGATTCCACGATGGCCGATTTACTCGGCATTGGAAATATGAAGAAAGTTAATAAAACCCTCCATATACTGATGGGTCAAGTTGACCAAATAATCCCCCCCTCCCCTCTGACGGAGAGGCGCTTGATAGAAGGATTGGTTGTATGGTATTTGCGCTCAATAAATTTCCCCCTTTCCTCTCAAGTGTCAAGAAAGGCTACCACATTATAAACTTTATCTTTGCATGTAAGTTTTGGCGATTTTACAATGTACGCCAAAGGGTAATCAACTCACTATGAGTGAGAATGATACTCTTTGTCTCTGATAACGAAACGAAACTTCCTTGAGAAAAATGCTGATGACCCTTACCACGTTTCAGACGAGTGTTGAAAATAATAAATATAAAGTATGAGAAATTTGCTTTAAAAATGTATTTATTAAAAGGAATACGTTTATAATTTTCTTACACGGAAGACATTTATAAAAATTATAATTCTGATGTGCTTAATACAAATTTAATCTAATAAAATGAATTATAATTTTTATTTTTATGAGGATTTAATCTTTATATCTCTTACAATTTAACTTTATTTAACAAAATGAAAAAAAATACATAGAAAGGGCTTTAAATTGAAATTTAAATGGATATCAATAATGTTTAGTTCTTTCTATATGTATGTATGCTTTTATGTATATACATTCCACAAACTGATACTTGAAATGAGCTAATGTATTTTTTACGTTAAAGCTGTTCAAATAAGGTGTTTTCTTTTTTCAAAAAAATAAGCTTTTTGGCTGGCTAAAATAAATGATAGGAATCATATTAATAATTTTAAAAACAGCTGCTGGTTAATTCTCAGGAGAAAAACAACAACAATTTCATTAAGAGAATGTTGATAATTACTGAAATTCCTTCAAATCTGAAATATATTACTTCATTTTCTAGCTTATTTACTGTCAGATTTAACTATACATAATCCAATGTACCGGAAACGACATTTAAATGCAACATCTAAACGGCTACATAAAAAAATAATATGAAAATAATAAAAAGACATTAGAAATTTTTTTAAAAAATGAATACAATTTCTAAATAATTCCTTTTCAATATTTCACAATAGGCATTATATGGTCATTAACATTTAACAAAAAGAAAGAAAGGAAGTATAAACTAACTGCAAAAATTTCTGTCTCTGACATTCAGCATAGTCAAAACTGTTCCACATTTCTGAAAGCGTATCCGCAATTTTTGTTCATTTGTATGTAACTAAAATTTTTTTAAAAGTTTGAGAGATTCAATTAAATAACTTGGTAGGAACGTTACTTTTTTCAAAATAGAAATTATGATTACTCCTATATAACCATGAATTGAAGAAAAATAGTTGTAAAATATATTGTTTCACAAATGCTAATACACATTAAAAAGCATTTTTTAAAAGTTTTTATGAAAGTAGTAACCAACTTAATTTTATAATTCAGATATATTTTTTTGTTTGTAATTATGGCACTTGCCACGGACAAGCCCCGCCGTCAGAGACAGCCGAGATTCAGATATATGGTTGCTAAATTTACTTAGCTTGTTCTTGATCGCTTACTCACAAGAGCATATGTAACTTCAAATTCTATTGGACATGTAACATTTACTACTGTTCTACAAACCTTATACTATTCCGCTTTTTATGCAATGCATCACTTTTAATTTTCAGTAATCTCAACAAACATGGGAACTTGAAAAACGAAAGTGTTTTAATTTCAACTAATACAAAAACTTTCTCATTCAGCATTGTTTATGCTCATTAAAGATAACATTCTTATATAATATTAATTAATTTCTCTAACATTGATCCTTATACATATAATAATTTATTACATTAAAGAGTAACAGGATTTAAAAAGGGATACACTTTGTAAAAATTACAGCGCTATTACTTCCGAAAAATCACAGCCCAAAATTGATTTTTGCATTTAGATAAAACTCAAAAAATTTTCTTTTTAATGATATCAATACTTTAATCCACAAATTAAGTTCCGATGTTTAACAAGCTTTTAAAGAAATATTTTAACTTTATTTTTTCAACAATGTATTTCGCACAAAATAAAATTAAAATTTAATTTGAAAGAGCACGTCAATGGGAAAAAAAATAGCTTTTAACAACCTGTTGCCATCACATTGACAGAAGTTCAAATTAAAAAAATAAATCAACTATTATTGTAAATTAAATATATAAAAGTGTAAATTCCAGCAAGTGTCTGTGTGAAGTGAAAACATTTGAAATATATTTTCTAAAAAGTAAACGGAGGAAAAGATTTCAATGACCTTTTACAATATCTATAATATTAATTAAATCAAACAATTAAATTTAAGGCAAACATGGTTTAATATATCTATTGGATAATCACTGTAATCAGCGCCCATTAGTTAATTTTAATCAGGGGCACTCATCTACTAACAAAATGGTCTAAATGAACTAAAAAATTACGTTTTATGTTACTTGAGTCAATAAATGCTCCGATCAATTAAGAATTTTAAATTTTTACATAGGTCCTTTACATTACCCTTTGTAATCCTTTTACATGTTTACCCTTTTACATTAACCTTTGAATCTTATTTAACAAATTTTTTTGAGACTTAGACTTTTAACACTTAGCACTTCGATCTCTCCTCTCAGGAACCATTCAAGGCAGTGCATCATTTTTGCATTTTATTTAACTATTTTATGAAATTTTGACTAGTAAAAATACTTAAGAGCGGTAAAAATATGTAGATTAATTTTCTGGGAAAATTCATATATATTAATTTTTCGGAGCAATGAACAAGTTCTCTTATTCGGAAAATATTTATACATCTAATTACTTTTCGGAGCGCTAAGGGTTAAATAAAAATCTTTGAATTTCAATCAACTAAATCCTTCATTAAAACTAAATAATTTATGAAATTTGAATATCACTCTTCTATAAAAATTGGCGATTTTAGAACACTTCATAGTCCGTTTCAAAGCAGAAACGCCAATCTTTCACCAGGATTTCTCAACAGCTTATGATTATGAAAATATTGATTGTTCTAATATTGATATGTAAAAACTGACAGATGTGATCGCAGAAGATAGAAAATATATTTATTGAACTTGAGTTAAGAGTTGAAGTGTCAAGAGTATTTCGCAGAATATGACTCCTTAGAACAAAAGGACTATGTAAAATTTAAACTTCATAATTTTTTCATAAGAACATTTATTGACTGAATTCAAATAAAATATTTTCATTTGCATCATTTAAATTTTTTGAAATTAAAAATAAAAAATTGAATTTTACGATGAATTAGAGAAATTTTTGTTGAGTAATTCTTTAAGATATTGCATAAATTACAAAAAATTTTTTGCATTGCATATACAACTTCAATGCTGAGCGACTCTACATTCAATTTTCTCATTCAAAAAAAGATGTGCTTGGTTTCAGTAAAAAATGTTTTTATATTAATTGGAGTTTAACATTTCCACTCTAATATAATGTGCAAATTTTATGAATTCTGACAGAAATTAGTAATTAATACAATGAACAGAACTGTTTAAGGCCTACATAATAGTAGGACTGAATTATATAACTATCAAAATCTGAAACTTTGAGAGCTAAATATTTTGAAGAAAAAGCTAATAAGAGATCAAGTTACATAAAATAAATTTGAAAATTTTAGAGATCTCTTATACTGGCGAACTGCTGGTCACCAAAGGCGGCTAGTTTCTTAATAAAGATATTGCTAAGTGAACTATTGTAATATATATACATATACATACATTTTTTCCCTCTTATGAGTATAGATAATAGCGATTTTCAAGAAAATTCATTCAGAAACATGAGATTCTTTAAATATTAGTAAATAAAACAGCCATAAATTTTCTTATATCTTACTTGTCTTTTTAAATGCATTTAATTCCGCTATTAATTTTTCTGATAAAAACAGTCTTACTTTTCTATTAATAATAGAATTAATTATCATTTATTGAAAGATATATGAAGAAGATAAATGTATGTATAAGATCTCATAAATTCAAGATCAAATAAAATTTTTACAAAAATTATCACCAATTAGCCCGACCGGAAGTGCAGCTATGCAAAACTAAACACTCAAAACTAAACGTCACCCCTCTAGATGCGCGCCAAGTTTTCTTGCTAAAGGTCCGAATCCCAGTAAACCTACAATGCAACAGGGGTAGGGAATCATTTATGGAGCGCAAATGCTCCATTCCCGAAGGGTTGATCGTGGAAAGAAATTCCTAACTCGCGATTCTCCATTTACTGTTTCTTATCAGAAATCATCATGTGTCGTAGCAAGCGCATATGAGTGAAATCAAAAGGTGCGATCCATTTCATTTTTTCAAAATTAAAAAAAAAAAAACGAACAGAAAACGCGAGTAAAAGACCAAATTATCTATTGAAAAGCTTTTATCTGTTGAGAAGAAAGCATTGAAAATTACAAAACTGAGGATAGAAATTTAATTTTTATTCCTTCTTTTTTATGGAAGGTAGATGAGAACACGTCCGAGCAGATGAGTGCACTCACCAATTACAGGTGGTGTCATTGCAGGGAGTACGTGACCAAGTGGAACCCGTGCGATGCACACTCCCTCCGCCGTTGTTCGGAGACGATGAAACAAAACAGCGTTCCGTCTCACTGGCTGCCACTGAAAAAAAATTACGCAGGGGGGGGGGTGAGAAAAGAAAAGAAAGGAAGATTATAGCAGTTTGCTCGGGAAAAGTGAAATTTCCTCGAAATTAGTTATTGATGTATTAGTAGAATTTTTTTAGGCCACTAATGCGCCATTTAGAATTTTATTTGCGTCAAATGAAGAATGTGACTCAAATTTTGTTGTAAAAACGCAAAAGACACTTGGAAACACTCCAGTATAAAAGTGAATGCGTCATCCTTGCTGTCTTTTACTTCTCAAAAAGGTCATAATGGCAGCGAAGGTGGCCGCATTCTTCCTTTTCTTAAGGGTATGTTTTTTAATTACTTATTTTTCGGCTAATAAATTATCTCTGTTCTTTTTATATCAAGCAATACTTTTTCGCCTTTTATTTCCCCCCTTCACATTATTATTTCTTTTAAATATTAAAACCTTAGTTTGAAAAAATATTTCTAGTAGTTAAAAATTCTTTAAAAATCATTTTTGCCAAACTCTTGCGAAAATTGCAGTATTTTTCCTTCAAATGGCTGTGATGTATACGGAAATCTATAACGGTGTTTAAAGAAGGCGGGGGGGGGGGGGCACATTGACACGAAGGGGGAATCGGATTTTCGATTTTAAGTATTTGTTGAATTTTTTTCCAAAACTATTATTCTTAAATGAATGGCAAAAACTTACATTAATTGCTTTGCTGAACCATCCTCGAGTTATCTCAATAGAATTTATTTAGTTTTCTACAAATTCCTTCACTCAAACACTACGCTGTCATTGTATAATATCTTATTTGTTTCTTCTTAGCTGATCAGCGTATTGTCCATTAGTTTAGGGGTAGGTGGGTTGTGTATCAGGACACATTCCGTTTTCCTGAAAATTAAATATCATGCTTTTGTTTTTCATGAAGCATCACTTTTATTTTGAATAAATATTCCTATACAGAATGATATTTAATTTGGGTTTTTTGCTTCTTTTGCATTTTAAAAATAGCCAAAGCGAGCTTTCACAATTTGCAGCGAATTTATTCATCTAGCCACCCTGGTGAATATACATCGAGTTACTGTTCATCAATGGATTCTGAGACGACCACATTTCGATGACTCTAGCGGTGAGACGCGGAACGATGAGAGCATTTCCGATATTCCCTTTGACCTTGGATTTCCCCTATTAGATACTAGTAAATGTAAACATCTCCTTTCATCTTTCCTTTCACCCCTATTTTGAAGAATTAAACCCATTCTAACGCATGCGCAAAAACACGGAGGGTTTTTGCAATCCGTTGCTGAACTGTATATCCTGTTGATCACTGGTTGTGTCTCCTACAGGAGGGGTTGTACCGTAGCCAATTATGGCCCTCAGGAATGAACCATCATTGCGATTTCTCATTATTCAATATTGCCACATGCCTTTGCGTAGGTTTGAATACCTCAACTATGCTGACCCTCGTTCCGAGGCATTCGAGGTTTAAATGAATGATAGTCGTTGCGACGGTTATACTGGAACTGAAAGTGGAATCCTAAGGCTAGCCGGCTTCGATCCAACCCCTGCCGCTGTCAGTCGTTCTGTCATAACTCGATTTTGAACTTTTGCTATGATCCTAGGAGGAGCGAGAATTCTCTTCCTTATCCAGTAGCTTCTCATTTATGCTGTCTTGCTACCTTTTGCACTCCCGTGGGAGAGGAATTATTCAAAAAGAGATAAAAGATGCCGAATGTTGACAAAAATCTTGCGTGTTCTCGAAAAAGAAATGTTTGCTATCTTCCATGCTAAATGGAATCTCCCGCATTAAATGAAAAGTGAAGTTTACTCTTTCAAATGAAAAGTTTATTACTTCACGCAAAATACAGCAATCATAAAAGTGAGCGATAAATGGTTTGATTGCGAAGCTTTAATCTAATCGATAAAAAAATTGTTTAACTGAGATTCTGTCAAATAAAATCCAGTAGAGGGTTCGAAATTTCGGTTTGTCATTTGCCAAATTGATATACACTTATAAAATGAAATTCAATGACAGTCATTTAAAGTTTTTAAGTTCAGGTTATGCAGTACCTGAGAAACAGCGAAATCTTTTGATTTTCGCATCTTTCTGAAAAAGATCTGTTTTCGTTAAATGAATTCTTCATCAAATTACAAAATTCGTCATTTTTCACTTATCAGTAGATTCTTGAAGTCATCATTGAACAAAAAGTTATTATTTTGCTGCGTAATTTTTTTTTTTTTGAGAAAAGAATTTTTAAAAGTGTATGGAAAAAATTCCTTTTCTTCCCCCGCCCCCTCTCCCGAGAACTCAATATTTCGATAAATAGTTACTGAACCTTCCATGAATCGATAAACTTTAACAATAAAGAAAGGATCGTGAATTCATAAAAAGCCTTGTCTGAGGAAAGTGAAATTTTTCTATTCTCAAAAAGTGAGAATTTCTTCTTCTCATATTATAATATTGACGTTTCGTGACTCGTCTGCCGTTGTGGGTAATTTGTAATATATTGAGCTGTTGTTTCCTATAATAAGTGAATTATTTTCATTTAACAAATTATATTAATATTATCATTAAATATTAATACCATTCATATATTATTACAGATTCTTAGTTTGTATAGGAAATTAACAAAGTTATTTTCGTATTTACTACAATAAAACAATTCATTACAAGAAAATAATTAATTAAAAAAATTATTAAGACAATAAAATAATAATTAATTTTTAAATAAGTTTTTTTATTCTAATTTAATTACTTTTCCTAAGTTTCTCAATTTTGTACTGTATGAATCTTAATTTAATTGTAAAAAATATTATATACATTCTCGAGAATCCGTTTTATGGGCCAAAGAAAGTAATTTGAAAGATGATTTAAAATGTAATTGCTAAAAACTACTTAATAATGAGGATGCCTCAATGTAATATATGTGAAAATTTCACATTGCGATGCCCTAAAATAAATTACGCTATAAACTAAATATCAGAAATATAGATGGAATATTTGAGGTGGGCAAAAATGTTCCTTTATTTTGTGAAGGAAGTGGAATTTTCTTTATGTCACATCACTGCAGTACTGTGCTGCTCTCCGTTCATTTAGACGAAACTTGCAAGTGGTTCGTGACTCCTCTTCCAGAAGTAATGTCTGCCCGCTTTCCACAGTGGAAGGGGGAAAAAGAAAGAGAGAGAATTCGAAATTCGATTCTGTACCTGCAGAATCTCAGATTTATAAGCTCTGCTTAGGGAAAAAAAAGTCAAATGCATTTCCCCTTGAATTCCCCATAAAGACGTGACTGATAGTCTAGAGTGAATTTTCTTACTACGCATTTCTGTTATTGCGAACCAATGCCAACCTACTCCCTCTAAAGGTTTACAGTATTCATCTTAAACCTTATGCAGCAAAAGGAATTTTAAAAGTGACATTTATTCAGTTATTTACGGTAAAATCATGTAGCTCACCTAATAAAGATACTGGATGCATTGCAATTTATATATATTAACCAGGACCACCGAAACGGTCTCTTTCCGTGATGTTACAAGCGATTCCCAACGCCAGTTGGTTTGGAGAGAGGTCGGGAAACGGTCTCATCTCAGTAACATCAGGGAAAGAGACCGTTTCGGTGGTCCTGGAGTTGTCGTCTGGGGAGGCATTATGATGAACAGGAGGACTGAGCTCCACGTTTTCGACAGAGGTTCTGTAACTGGAGATCGCTATTGTCAGGAGGTGATCCTTCCCCATGTGCGTCTGTTCCGAGGTGCCATTGGATCAGACTTCGTTTTTATGGATGACAATGCACGGCCACATAGGACTCATGCGGTTGAGGAGCTCCTGGAAAGTGAAGATATCACTCGAATGGATTGGCCGGCTTGCTCCCCTGATTAAAATCCGATAGGACATGTGTGGGATGCTTTGGGGAGACGCCTTGCGGCACGATTACATCCTCCTGGGAACACCCGACAACTTAAACAGATGCTGATTGAGGAATGGGCACTCTTACCTCAAGAACTGTTGGACAATCTGGTGCTGAGTATGGGGAGACGGTGCGAAGCAACCATTGCAGTAAGGGGAGGGCATATCCCATACTAAGGAACATCTGCTTGCTGTTCTTCCTCTTGGACAGACAATCATGTGTAACGATACTATGAGTTCAATAAAACCTTTTGTTTGTTTGTTTGATTCCATACTGTATGCATTGTATTCATTTCTGCGCAACTATGCTTTCGTCATTTTTTCAGAACAAAATGCTGTATCTCATTTCTGAATTTCATGCCTCTCAGATGATTTCTCGTGAAGTTATGGCAAAAAACATACCTGTTGCTTAAGTTTTGCACAGCAGTGTAGATTTTTCAGAAAAATATTTTTAAGCTGGAAATTTAAATAATCATATTATTTACTTATCTATTATGTAAGCCTTAAACCGTTCTGTTCATTGTATTACGCATCTCTCTCTAATTTTCTATAATGCCAGTAAAATCCAATTTTAAATTAAAGAAGGGATAATGAAACTACAATTAATATAAAGGCGTATTTTAGTAAATCCCAGCATAATAAATAAATAATAAATAAATGTCTTTAAAAGAAAATTATGAGAATTGAAAGCAGAGTCGTTCGGCATTGAAATCTTATGTGCACTACAGAATAATTTTCATAATTGAGATATTATATCTCAAAGAATTATTCAACAAAAATTTCAAGGATTCAGTTTTTAGTTTTATTTTTAAAAGGATATAAACGTTATCAATAATAATAATTTTTTTTCGGTTTATAAATATATTTCAAAAAATTATGAAGTTTAAATTTTAAACAGTCGTTTGGTCTTAAGAAATCATATTCTGCAAAATATTCTTGACTTTCCAACTTTTAAATAAATAAATAAATGTTTCTATTTTCTGAGTTCAACGCTGACCGATTTATTAAGTTTTAAATATTACAATATTAGAACAATCAACATTTTCATAATCTAAATCAATCACTCTTGAGAAACTCTGAGAGATGATTGGCTTCTTTGAGGCGGTGGATAAAGTGATCTATAATCACTCGTTTTTATAAAATAGTGATGTTGAAATTTTCATAAGTCGATCAGCTTTAGTGATTGATTTAATTGATTGGAGTGCAACTCTTTTTATTTAAAATATTAACGTCTTAAGAATATTTTGTTAAATATGAATCACAGGACACAGGATATATGAAAAATTTTAAATTTATAATTCATTAGCATTAATTAATTCAAATTATATAAAATATAATTATTTATTTCATTTAGACCATTTGTTAACAGATGTATAACTGTTACTAAGAATTTACAAATTAGCTGTTGGACTCTGCTTAGAGTAGATATCTTCTACATATTAAGCCATATTTGCAACAAATAAAATTGTTTAATTGAATTGGTAATATAGGCATTGTGAAAGATCATAGAAAACGTTTCCTTGCATTTACTTTTCAAAAAAATATCATGCTTCATTTATTTCATTTCATACAGACACGTGCTGAAAATTACAATTGCATATATTGAATTTGGAATGATAGTTAACTTATTTTTTTAATTTTAGCTTTTGTCAATATGATGGAAACATGTTGATAAAAGTTAAATTTTTTTGTCCTTAACGTGCAACATGCTCGTGCAGCTTAAATTTTATTTTTATTTTGCCCGAAATAAATTGTTCAAAAATATAATTAAATTATTTTATAAAAATTCATTAAAAATAGAAATTTAATTTGTTTGTTCAAACATTAGTATCATTGAAAAGATTATTTTTTGAATTTCAATATGATGCAAAAATCAATTTTGTGCTGTAATATTTCCGGAAGTTATGACGAAAAAACGCCAAAATTTCGCTTAATTTTTAATTAATTAAAATTCTAATTAAAAATTTAAAAAATTTTTAAAAACAAACAAACAGAAAAAGTGCAAGATTTGAAAGTGAAGCTGATTTTCACTAAGCAAAGGCATGTGAAATAGAAAATAAAAACATACTTTCATTGTTAAGTACTTCAATAGTGTTGTGAGTAAATTTTATTCATTTTCTTGAAATATGGTAATTTTTATTTTCGGCATTATAAATTTATCGAAAACTTTCACTTTATTGGTCGGAGAAAATATTTCTCGAGATTTTTTAAAGAATAAATGATCAAATGTAAGAGAGAATCAATAACTTTCACGATTCCTCTTATCAATTAACTTTTCCTATTTTTTATCGAAGTTTTATTTTTTATAAGTCTTTCTTATGAACCATATATGATTTATTGCTTCTCATACTTCGAAGAATAGTATATCGGCTAATACATGGGTGTACTTACGGATTTTTTAACAATATGTCGGGGGGAAAAATCTTAATTTAAAATTTAAACTCTCTCCGCCTTTTTGATTATGCAAGACGATTTTGATCCTAATCAACTTAATTAAATGAGACCAAGATGATCCTGTGCCTTTGAAAGAACTGCCAAAACGGTTTCTCTCCCCTCACTATGTGCTTTATTTTTCTCGCCCTTCTTCCCTCTAGAAAATGAAAAAGTATATGTATCTTCCTGCGATTTTTTTAATCGAATATTTAACAAATTTGTATTTAGTAAATGCGTAATATGTAATAGGATGTAGGAATATAATTGAGAAATAATTTTTTTAATGAATATTAATAAAAATTATAGCAGACAACAAATTAAATTTATCGCGACAGTAAATATTTTACAAATTGTATATGTCTTGAGGAAGGTTTTTTTTTATTTATTTATCCGTAATTTTTAATGAATCACAAAATACTCATGCTTGAATTCTATTCGCCTCCACTGGCTGTGCCCTCCATTCCCTGATGATTTTAGTATCTGAAGAGGCATAATTCAAACATCTATAAAGACAGGAATTTTAAAAGAAAAAAAAACGTTCAGAAAAAGTGGTCCATTGCCAAGCGGTCATAAGATTATTTACGATTTAAATATTCAAGATCCACGTCGTTACCGTGGAGAAGCGGAAGGATTATGGATTCTTTATTGACAAAGAAGTGGAGGGATAAGTTTATCGTGGCCTTGTTTGAGAAAAGATAATGACGATCGACATTGTTTCAGATCAGACAATCCTCTCTTTCTATTTGCGAGTTCGTGAAGATTAATTCGCTGATATTTCCTATTCTTATTACCCTTGCACACATTTCTGATGAAACAAACGTATTGCGGCGAAAGAAAGCAGGGGAATAAATAGAATCGATTGCTGTAACGTATTGAATTTATTACATCTAGAATTAAAGTTTATTGCTTTTTTTTGAAGAAGAAGAAGCCATTGTTTCTCTGATAAAACAATGCATAATGATGATGAAGGATGTTACAGAAATGTTATTATCGGCGCCATATAGACTGGAATATGGATATATTTTTATACCATGCATATGCAAAGACTGTCAGCAATAATATGCAAAGCAGCTGTCATAGCAGAAATGATGCTTTTATTAAAAAATATATAGCTTTTCTTCCTCTTATAAATTATCTTTAATAATTAGTAAGCTTATTTGAAATTGTGCACAACCACCTGCTAAATAATATTATTGCTGAGCCCTTTCTCCTTTCAACTATGATGCCCAGAGATTGAGAACACTGATTTCAAGAACTCCACTCACCCTCCCGCAACTCAACAAGAAAGTACATATGTGTCACCGACGAACTTCGAGCAAATAACTTTTGATTTATTGTAGATAGCATTGCAAGCTTTTTTCGAATGAAAATGCATGGTCTTAATGGATAATGTTTTACCAATGAATTGCTTTTGCTTTATCAGCAACTTTCGCAATAATTAATGAAAACAATTTAATGAAAATAAATAATTCTTTTTTTACTCAGTAGGTTAAATAATTGAAAGAAACGACATGATATCAGTTCCAAGAGTTTCATTTTTATATAGTTTTTCTTAAATCTCTATTTTTTTTTTTCTGGGAGATATGCAAAGAACTTAAAAGAGGGGAATTGTCTTTCCACCTCATCCCAATAATTTTTTGAGTCCTTTCTTAAATATCGGGAAAAGTTATCTCAGGTAGAAGGAGCGAAAAGAAAATAGAAAGTGCGACATACTTTCCGCCTATATCGTGACATACTTTCCGTCTATATCGCGATTCCGCCAAGTCAATTTTTTTGCTCTATCATCTCCATCACCTTAACGGCACAATGATTAATAATGTGGAGAAGATTTCCTGTAGTCAAGGAAATCACAAAGGCTTGACCTCCGTGTGACCTTTGGGTAGAACATGTCACCCGTCGTTACTTAAAGAATAACAGCTGACCATTTCTTTTTCCATCGCGAGAATAATGCTTAGAACAAGCGATTACATCGTGCAGTGTTATCTCCCACGTTAATCATCGGAGATGCCCAGACTTTACAGATGGAATATTGCAGATCTTCTTAAATTTTTGTTATAATTACTGCTTCTAAACAGAAAGAATATTTATATAAAAATAATAAACCCTTAGAACTGAAATAATATCTCTCTTTGATAGTGAAGAGATTTTAGATACGTAGAAACATTTTATTATCTAGAATTTCCATCCGTTTAAAATAATTTGAAAAAAAAACATTAAAAAATCTATTTCAATTTAAAATCAAAGACATAATTACTTTTTAAAAAATGATATTGGTTTTCACTATCAATTAATTTTAGTGCTGTGATGCATTAGTTCATTAGATAATATTATTTTAAACGACGAATTGTACACATCCATATATCAAAAATAATAAGGAAAAGGAGTGAACTTATCGCAAGTCGAAGTTATCAAACGGATTTCAATAAAATTAATTTAATACGAAAACTGATGATCTCTAAATACATTAACAAGAGTTGTCTGTCCATCTCCAACCCCTTTTTTGACAGAAATCGAAAAACAAAACTTTGTAAGGGGAAAATCTTGCGGCAGAATTCATCATGCAAAACTAGTGAACTGACTTTTAAAATCTGTATTTCATGTAAAATGTTTATGACCCTTATATATGTTATCCAGGAGCGCTAACATTGCACCACTTTTCATTTTGAAGAAATCGAAAAAAATAAAATTTCACTGTACATTTCCTAAGGGAAAATCTCGCGACAGAGTTCACCAGCCCCAAATACTGAATCGATTCAAAAATATTTTACAATAGAAAAATACTCATGTTTTCTTGATACGTCATTTGTAGTCGTCTATCTCTTTCCTCACCATTTCGGGAGATTTTGAAAAATAAAACTTTGGCACCGCTAACTGGAATGATTTCGCCATTTTGACGATTTCGTCGAATTGAAATTTAGCTAATCAATCAGAATGATGTATCATAATTATGCAACTTTTACTTATATTTCTGTAGCTATTAGTTTATTAAGCATTGAAGTGATAAGATCTAGTTAATGAAAGCTGACTGACATGACTAAATTAATTTTATTAACCAGGCATCTTTATCGACCATATTAATGACATTAATATAGTCATGGCAATGAATTTTGATGAAATGCATTTTTTAAAAATAGAATTAATATCTCTCAAAAATGATTATGGAAGAGACAATGATCTTTGATGGCATATTGAGGATTCATTAACTTTCGCATGAAACTGGAATTTGTAAAATCGGTACATTAGATATTTTATTTAAATATAATAAGGTAAACTCGGTCTAAGAGTTTCTAAACAGCGAATAAGTCATGAAGTAATGCTTTTGAAATTTGTCTTGAAAATGCCGCATTGATTTGATATGAAATATACGTGACCATTGGTAGCATTAATTTAATCTAATTGGTTTGGTTTAGTTATATTAACGTCCCGTTGTAAAGCAACACTAGGGCTATTTTGGGACGGACCTCGTAATTTTGAACCGCTGTCAGATGACGAGGACGACACCTGAGCTGGCACACCCCTCTCCACGCCACACCAGCAGGAGGACATTTGGCTTGACGGATTTAACGTGCAACAGACCCCCTTACACGACGGTTCCTTGATGGAATCTGGTCTCGAACTTGAAACCCTACGGCTCACAAGCCGAGACCTTACCACCAGGCCACTGCTTAATTTAATCTGAAATAAGAATTGGCGAAATCCGTACAGTGCTTGCTCTTAGAGGAAGGGTTCTTCGATATCGCCAATTATTTTGCAAATATAAATGGTGGACGAACAACTAGTTAAAGTAAAAACATAATGCTATTAGAAACAATCTTTTCAATGCCAGAAGTTACGTACGAAACAGCTAAAGAGGAAAGGGAAATAACGTAAATTGCTTTTTAAAAAAAAGGTTTAGAATGCAAAGAATTAATTCACACAATAATGAGGAAAAAAGAATAGTAATGAATGCTTCCTTATTATGATTCCATATCACATTAAACTAAATGGGATACTTTGCTGCTGAGAGCTTAGCATCTGTATTTTATAGTTACCCTATTACCCTCTCTAAAGTTACCCTCCCTATCCTTACTAGAAAAATGTACTCTTCTGTAGTCTGTGTATTTTCTGTAGGCGGTTCAAGGTCACATTTTCTACCGCGTTACTGGTTACAATCAATAACGAGGTAGAAAATGTGACCTTGAACCGCCTACAGAAAATACACAGACTATAGTAAGGGTATTTTCTAGTAATGGATATATCTTTTGGATAGTTTTAAAAAGTAAAAGTCGCTTTCTTTTTAAACGGCATATAACTTGATATTTTCTACTTGTTTTTTAAGAGGTATTGACGAGTATAACTTCTTGATGATTCGTTTTATTTTAGTTAAGGAAGTTTTCTCTTAAATGATAGAAACATAAATAAGTTTTTAAAAAATTTTATTCCATTACATTTTTATTTTTCTTTTATTCAGCCCGTAGTATGTAAGGTGATCTCAAATTCATAATACAAATTTTAAAAGTTGCTGCAGGACATCATAACTATCGTTTATTGTATAGGAATGTATTGGCGCTAGCGATGCGGTAAGTTTCAAACAGTAGAAACAAGACCTGGAAGATAAATGAGGTTAAAGGAAAGGGAAAAGATTCAAGAGTTTTGAGAAGCGATGGATTGGGCATGTTGGATGAGTCCCTTGACCAGCCTGATCTGCTCATTTATCCAGCTTAGATTTTTTTCCATGGGAACATCTGAAGGGCTTTTTTATGTGACTCCATTAAGAATCTCTTTACTCGAATACACGTAACTGCTGTACTTATGCGTGAAATACCTGGCATTTTTCAACATCTACGCCGGTCAAGCATGTGTCGTTTTAGGTGCACGCAATTTTGAACACATATATTATAAAACTGCATTTGAGAAAGACACTGTGGATTTTTATCTTTATCTTACGCTTTCATTTCTTATTTTCTGTGTTTGCTCTTCACTTTGTCACTTGTGATCATACATTTCTGTACTCTAGATCATTCTTACAGTGTTCTACACAAAGTTCGACCATGAATTCGGGATAATCCAGTATTTACTGAAAAGGTGAATTATGCTATCTCTTAATTTTATTCCAAAAATAATAAGTAGCAATAAGGAAAATAAGTTATACTATTTATTTGTTTTCCACCTGCGTTTCTTTCCTTTCCTTTATCCCTAAAATCTAAAATATTGGAATTTGCTAAGTAATATTCGCTGGAAAATTTAACAGTCTTGCCGCATATTTTTAAAAAGATTTTTCTGATAATGACAGGAGTTCTTACAATCAGGATTCAATAGAGGGAAAACAATTTAATTTCTTTTTTATTGCTCAATTAACAAATATTTTGTTTATGCGCATTGACAGTAAAATATAATAAATTTGTTTATGCAGTAATATTATCTTCTACATTATTGCATATTCTCTACAGATTTAAGAAACTTTGCATATTTTCTATTTACTTTAATTCAAATTACTTCATTAAGGAATTTACTTACTTTTCATTTTCGATTGCAAGCTGAATTGGTAATATAATTGTTCTCCAGAGCAATTAAAATAAATCGAAATTACGCAGCAGTTCCGTTTGAGATTTATTGAATTAGCATATGAATTTATTTTTGTCCTTATTAGTTAATGTCATTTGAAAAACTTCTGCAATTAAGTCTCTTGGCAGATGTTGTAAGAGTCGATAAAAAGTTTATACTTTAGACTAATAGAGCCAATTTCCATAAGAAGCAGGATCTTTTTTGTAAATTTTTGGCCAAGAAGAAACATTGCCTTGGTCAAATATTCCTGTTCAATTAGTTACCAATCCCGTCTGTTTCCGAAGTAAAACAGTCGAGATTCGGGGGGTATTCTTGGAAAAATAGCAATATGCATGTTACAAAATACTTCTGTTTAGAAATCCCGTCGAATATCTTTCTAATCAAAGTTTATGTTAGAATATTTGAAACGCAAATAATGTTTTCTTAATCGATTTTGTTAAATAAAAAAATATATTTAGGAACTGTATTCCTTTACGACTGAAAGTAATAGCGATACTGATTCTGCTCTCATCAATAATCAGGAATTTGAAGGTAGTATGCATAGTCCGCTTATTTTAAATTCTGGAAAAGATAAGAAGTAATGAATTTTACTGTATGTTCCTCTCTCTTAATTTATAAACGCGGCTTTGAAAATTGTGTTGTGAAATTGGTCACTTATAGGGAAATTAACGCAGTTGAATTTAAAATTAAATAATTCTAAATTAATTTGCAAATCAAGAACATAGGTCTTGCACAGATGGATAAGAAAAAAGACTATGTTTTAAAAAGAAATGAAAAATTGAAAATAAATTTTTAAAAATTCAGCATCAAAAATATTGTTTATAGCATGGTCGAGGGTATAGTTTCAGCGTACAATTAACAGCTGATAGTTAATTCTACTCGCCTAGTAATTGAGCCAAGACTCTCTGCCATTCGTTGTCTCTTTCGCGAATAAAAGTCAAAATAAACCAATTATTACTAGCTGCTCTACAGCTTCACTTTCACCCCTTCGATATCTGTCAGATCTGGAAAAAAAAATCTGATTTTAAATACGCTTAAAAAACACCAATCTTTCTAACCCCTTCATCGATAAGAGCTTCTAAATGTTGCTTTTGGCAACAATTTTAGTTGCCTTTAAAAATCGGCACCGTGACCATGAACATACAAAATAACCGAGATGGGAACTAAATTAATTAACAAGATTTTCTTTTTTGAATTGTTCAATGAAAACCTAAAAGACAAGAAAAATTGTTAAGCATGTAGCGTTTTAGATCGATCAGTCAATGTATTAAGAAAAGAAAGAAAGGTCCTATATTTACCTTCTTATTATTGATAAATTGGTTTGCTTATGTTTCGATAATGCTTTAAAATTTTATTTCTTTTACAGCTAGAATGGGTATGAAGAGAGGGAGTAAAAATTTGAGAAAGCATTTCCTTTCTAAAGATAGCTTTGATATCATCATCTATCCGAGGAGGATGTCGTGAAGAGTGACGTCATACACCTTGAGAACATTTGTCACTCCCGACTGATGAAATTGCGGGCTTTTACTTGCAGCTAACTCATTAGCGGCCAAGTGGCGGTGTGCAGCAGGCCTTTGAAAGCAACCCCGTGCTGTAAACAGTTTATCTTTTTTAAAGCACGGGCTTTTATGATACTCCAGTAAATTTTTAAACGTGCCGGATTTGGGAAAAAATATTTCTATTAAAAGAGATGCTCTTCATATTTTTTTCTTTCATTTCAAAGATTAGTTTTATTTGAAAAGTTTTGTTTTTAGATTAATACTTCATTTGCAAAAAGAATGACTAGAGATTTAATCCATTTCAATCAAGATTTTTAAAATTTTATTTTTACATAGTGATTAGAAACATTTTTATCTGTCTTTTTTTTTTTTTGCAGTTTTTCTAGAAATTGAATATTAATAGTTGCTTTACTTTATATATTATGACTCTTTTCTGTCGTGCTGATTTGATTAAGAATACTCGAGCATGGGGGTAGATTATGTATGATTTCTGTATTGAATTATGGAGTTCTTTGAATGATTTAATTTCAGCTTATAAGAACGATAGATAATTCGATTCCCTCATGAACAGCGACTACGATGGTTAAGGGTTTAAGTGTTCTGAAGCTTTTTCTATTCGCTTTTTATTAAGAAGAATACTTTCCAAAATCATCCATCGTCATAACTCTTCATCCATGGTTAAAAGACTCTATTTCAAATTACCCGAAAAGGCAAAACCTGTCATCCAAAATTCAAAATTGTTGTTGTTTGGAGGAATGAATGAAGGAGAATATTTTCTGTTAAGAATAAAAAAAGCAACTGATGTGTGCCGCCGTCAGGTGGCGTTGTATCAATGATATTTATATAAAACATGTAATTGTGCAGTAGTTGTTTTAAAACTGAGAAGCATTTGTGGAAATCTTGTTTTCCATGTGTTCCTGAATCTGAATCCACACAATGTTTCACTGTGGAGACATTCGAAAGGTAAGTAGGGACAATCCAAGAACGTTGCTCGATCTTAAAAGTGATATTTTATGTCATGTATTGAACGTTTCTTCGCGCATACTTCGGTCAATTGTAGAACATACCATCTTGTGATTTCGCATCGTATCCGTAAATGATGAACATCATGTGGAACATGCTGTGCTGTAACTTTCTTATATTTCATTTTTTGTTGCTGTAAAAATTATCAAATTTTTACAAGTGTGAAAAAAAAATTATAATTGTGAAATCATACTCAGCGTAAAAGTGTTTAAAATGGCATAAATTATACAAGTATTTCCAATTCGTACACATTATGCAAGTGTTTAAAATTTGTATAAATGGACAAAATGTACCTAAATTCGTTATTTCTTGGTAAAAATGTCCTCTGGTCATACATGTCATCGCATGTATAAGTTATATTCCCCTACGAAATAAATTCTTGTCCCTTCATTAAGTCCCTGTCATCACATCTTCATCAAAATTTCATGAATTTAGAATGGCTGGTTTCGCGTATAGGCTCATTTGAAATGGGTACTTTTAATTATGGGTACCTTGGATTTCTTTATTTTTAGGTCTATTCGCACATTTACTTCATCTAAAAGACACCGAATAAAGGATTTCTTTGGTATTTTTTAAATAAATCATTCTTAAAAATTCCGCAAGTGCATAATTTTTTTAATAAAATAAAATTTCTACAATCAAATTATATGTTCTGTCTGATAGTTTGACTCCTATCTTCCGTTTACATTTCTTTTTCTTTTTCCCCTTTCTAAATATTATTGAAAAAAGAATTTTGTGTATGATAAATAAGAGAACGAAATAAATGTCAAAACTTATCATATGTTGATAAAGGCAGTAACAAAGAAAATGACTTAAGTTTTGTTCGAACATTCTTTTAAATCGTATTCAAAATGAATTATCTTTATTGTTTTAAACCAATTTTTCACTGTTGTGATTAAAAATTAAGTTAATTATTTACTTAGAATAAATTTTTATAATTTGCATGAATTATATTCCAGAACTGGTTCTTAATGAGCAGAGCCTCAAGGTTTCATTTGAACACTTGAAGCTACTGCTTTCTTTCACTTGTGAACTCAAAGCTGTTGATGAATAACAATGTGATGACCGTTCTTTTGCTGCAATCATTCCGAGGCAACGGCCCAAACAGTTGTTTCAGCTACCTTAACACATTAAAACAGCTAACAGGATAGTAGCAAACAAACAGCAGCTGCTTATAGAAAAAATTTTCTTGGATTTTCCAAATTTACACAAATGTTCCAGAAAGAGAAAAATAACCGTAAGAGAAGTCTTAGTTCAGCTTCTCACTTCAGTAACCTTTCAATTTACATCTGAGAATCTCATTTGATTGATCCTCGCACAAGAAGCACGGTGGCGTAGTGTTCCCAGAGCACAGGTTCGAGGTTCGATCTCGGACTGGGCAAGGTCGACTCAGCCCTTCATCCATTCAGTGGGTCGATAAACTGAGGACGAAGCATACTTGGGAGCTGAACACTGGGGGTTCCGCGTTAGGCTTGACCACCTAACCGGGACATATGCCTCGCACCGCAGGGCCCTCGGTCAAGAAAACAGATATGGGCACTGTGGGCCTTGGCCCACATAGGGTTGCCGTGCCACTGAGTTTAGTTAGATCCTCGCACAAGTGCTTGATAAACTAGCTTATGTGCCTTCTTTTCATTTACCGCGAGTAATTTTTCCTTGTGTTTTAATATATCAAGGATATTCCATCTGGAATATAGTAAAATATTTATACTCTCTGACCTCACTTGATGCTATACATTTCGCTTCTACTCCATTTCCTCTTTTTACTCTTATTATGTTTTGAAGTAACACGAGACCTCATTTAGATTGAATTTGTCATTTTGAACCCCGGTTTCATGGAGGTGTTTTAGATGGAATCGGGTTTCGAACCACCAAGCCACCGTCGCTTTATTTTTGTGGTGAGATTTATTTTCGTAGTCACATCACCTGTACAATGTACACGATTTTTTTTTTCATTTAAAGCGCTTTGAAACTAACTAAAAACTAGAAATGGGCGTATAGAAAATTTTTTAGTGGAAATGTAAAATGACGAACCTTTTGAGGCAGAAAATTGCGCCTTGAATTCAATTTCCGGTCATAAAGAATTGCTGTCTGATCACTAAAAGATTTAGATTTACGAGCTAGCACGATTTCTTCGATCATTTTCTGGAATATCAGCAACGTGTCTTATAGTTTTCTTGATTCAAATTTCCTGATTAAATCAAAGAATTGTGCACATGTTTCTGAAAATGCTTAGTTGCTGTAATGTAAATGTTTCTGCTTTAACATGTCGAATCAGAAAATCATTTGGAGGGGGCGCAGTTTAGTATTTTTATGAAGGTAGTCTAATTCAAGATACTTTTTTACATCATTTATCTATATGCTACGCTCTCGGATAAGCCCACATACTTGAATAAGGAAACGAATATTTATTTGTTAACAACGTTTATGGATAAATCCAAATATTTCTACCACGAAGAGACTGCGTAAGACTTGATTCCAAATTCACTTGGAGGGGAGATGGAGAAGAAGGATACGAATACTATTCACCCGGGAGCGCAATCCATTTCTTCAGTCATGAATACAAGGTGTTTCCATTCAACCTAACAAGATGTTTGGTTTCTCAACTGCCACTTAACACTAGTGAAAATATTTTAATGAAATTTTCAAATCCACTGCTTCTCATTCACAGAGGCCTCTCACATACTTCAAAATGTATTCATTGTTCGGTACTTTTCCGTTTCCGAGGGCAGTAAAAAAATCACCAAATGGTTGGCGACTTTTCTTACAATTTTTTTTGTTGTTGTTGGCGATTTGGCCAAAATAATTTAGCTGTCACCAAACGGCCCTTGGAAACGAGAAAGTACCTAATGTTCTTATCTCAGAAACAATTATTGTCCAAGTAATTTATTTAGAAGTTATTTAGTGTAAGCCCAGGTTCTAATCATAACGAGGAATTGAAACGATACTTAATAAATGGAAGCATGTTTCTTGACGGAATAATGGAAACATTTTGCGGTTCATATTATAAGAAAATGGATTAAGTATTTTAAGTGTCTTCCTCCTTTCAACTTTTAACTGTCCAAGTCGTTGAGTATATGTTGATGTAAATGGAGACCTATCTTGGCCTGATCCATCTCAAATTATGTAAAAACTGGGTGGGAAAAAAAGTGCCAAAATTCCACGTTGTCATTTGTTGTAGTTTTCTTTTATCCTTTTCTCTTTGGTTTACAAACATAATTCCAAAAGTGTGTTTGGAGATCTGAAAACGTGGAGATTCATCAAAATCTCGAATTAGAATTTTTTTACGAGAACAATACTTTCTCGCTGAACACTTCTTATTTGCGTTTTGGAAATGGATGGCCGAGACTCCTCCTGGATAAAACTGAAATAATAATTTTTTCTGTCTTTTTTGTCGAAAAAATGATACATTTACACCTGTTGGAATAGAATTCTGAGTGCTGTATAAACTTTTTCGTCCTGAACACAACCAGATTAAAATAATTTCACTGAAAAAAGCAGTTTCAATTTTTATGCTGTAGTATTCATTACTTCAGAAGCAATGTATTAATATCCGTTATAAATCCACATCGATTAGTTCTCGAAAATAAATTTATAAGAATCGCACTTCTATTTGTGCCTGATCTTTTGGGGTGCACTCTTCCAGTGATTCTGTTGAGCAAAAGATAAATAAGGAACAGAATATACAATTAAAGTAAACGTGCGTAAGCTACGCATTTGCGAAATATCCTGAAAATTCTTCAGTTATTTTCGTCATAGATGAATTATATTTACAAAGGGTTATTCAATTGAGTTGAAGTTTTTAATCTAAATTTTAATAAAATGTAAATCCTTCATGAAAGCACCATCAAGATCATCAAATTTACACATGTTTGACTCACGCTTGATACGATTTCTTTGTGGCAATTTTGGAAAAAAGAAATTAAGAATTTTCCATCAGTTGCCGCAAATTTGTTTTTGTGAGACTTCCTTCGTTCGTTTTTCCGTATTACATGAGAACGTGTGTGCATCGCCAACGCTATCACGTTTTAACTGTAGGCTTTCCTTTCCTCTAAGAATAATGGGCCTCTCTTATTTCAAATGAATGATTTGGTAGTTAATGTAATGTTGAAAAAATGAGAAATAAAAAATGGGTTTTAGTGCTGTTTGCGCTTTTAAAGAATTTTTGTCTTCATAATCGATTTGCATTTTCAGTCTTAAAATTTCGCAGAATACATTTTTAATGTAATAAATATGACCACTAAAAGTAAACAGGCCATTCTCATATTATTTTCGATATATTCATTTCAAATTATTTTTATTATATTTAAGCAAAAAAATCAATAACGAATGATAAAAAGACACAATTTTTAAAATTTTTATGAAAAAATTAAATTGTTCATAATTTTTTACGAAGAAAATTAAATTGTACCATCATTTCATAAAATTCATTTCATTATTTCATAAATTGCTTTAAAAAATAATGAATTGCGAATAAAAAAATTGAAATTTTTTCAAAATGTTCTAAAAATCGAAATGTTTAACAAGTTTGAAACCATCGACAAAAGTTACAAAGAAATATTGTAGAATAAGGATTTAAACAAAAAAGTTCTTAATTTTGAAGCATATTAGTGTTATGGCTTCTGTTACCTAACCTACTTTATTCCTTTACTGCTCAATTTATGAAACTCCCTATGATTCATGCGAATTCCGTGAATGTTTAAGAAAGTTCCTCTCGTTATTTTAGAAGGGCATTAAGATTTCTATCCAATTCACTAATACATTATATTACCTCAATTCAACAACAAATGGTTAATTTAAAGAGTTCAAGATAAGAATTTACTCTTATAGTATGAAAAAAAAAATTCAGAAAATGTTGTCGGGCTAATTTAGCAGGAATTTTTCTTTTCAAGAAGTAGAGTTCTTTTTAGCAAAAATGGAAATCGGAAAAATGGAAAACTATCTAAAACTGAAAAGTCTATCTAAAACTGCCTGTATAAAAAGCAGCGTTTGTCCTGTTATCGCTTATTTTAATATTCTGCACCGACGCGTCATATTTTTTGCACTCATAAAAGGCACATGATTCGACTGATGCCCTTTTGGGAAGGACCCATTACTTTCGTGGTTTCTTTTTTGTGCTTCATTACCTGATTTCATGAAATATTGCCTGCAGATAATGGCAATAGTAAAACACGACGATGGATTAAAAAAAAAAAATATTAGTAATAATTCAATCGGATCATCACCGTTTTTTTCTCCACACAATATTTTGGTTTCCATAGGCAACAGAATGAGGGGAAAGTAATTCGTGAGAAGGGTACACAACTTGAATATAGAAAGGTAAAGACAAGTTTAGCTTCTTAAACGATTGTTATTCTTAGAATTTCAATTGGCAGGCGCAAGACAGGAATCTTCGAATGGCAAATTATGTTTACAGCTTTAGGCTTCTGATAGTTTAGTATTTCTATCCGAAGTATTTTATAAGTGAATTCTTCCTTTTGAGTGGAATGGCCAGCGTTTAACATTTTTAGTCTTTGATTTTTTACTTGTGGTCCTCTTTAGAATTGCGCGACTTGACAGATAACGGGAAAGCAAAGGCTTAGTTGGTTGGATGGATGCGAGTTTTAGTGGCGCAAGAGCCAACCATGGCCAAATTGCGCCAAGCGTGGATAAGACAGAAAAAAAAAACCCGAAAAAGTTAGTTATTGAAGCAAGATTGAGAAAGAGCATATTCCATCAATAAAAAAAAATCGAGCAACTACCTTAAGTCTATGCAAATTCATAAAACTAATCCAAAAGAAATATTGCTATTAAGGATTCGAAATTCCAAAATTCATTTGAGGAGTCGAGACTAAACTTATATTTGATATTTTATTTCCAAATATCCGTTTCATGGGAATCTTTATGTATTCATTTAATATATTTATTAAAATAACTAAAACTAAATTGCTAAAAATTTGTAAACAGCTCTCGATTTGCTCCGCTTCCCGTCCTAGATAGATAACTGGCCATGATATATTTGTTTGCATTGAAGTATTTGAAGGGCGATTTTTTTTTTCTGATCCCGTCAAAATAATATCTCTAGTTATCTTCGTGTCGTTTGACTGTTGGCATGGCAACCTTAGAGACGCATACTCTTCTGCAAAATAGTAAAGCGCGTCTCTTGGAAAGACCCTGCTGTCTTAATTCACGATCCGTCTGGAACGGTCCGGTCTTTCAATGATAAAGTCACGCATTCATTTGGATGTTTTTGATTAGTAAAATGGAAACATTTGTTCCAAGAAAACTTACATTTTTCCCATCTCGCTACAATTCGCAATGAAAGGAAAAATGCGAAATAAGCAAAGAGAACCCTCTCATATTTATTTGGCGCAAAAGCTATTATCGTTTATAGATTTAGTCCGAAATCCTACATCAATATACTACTGTGAGATAAGCGCAGCATCTGAAATGAACCCTCTAACTTTGCATTTGTTTAGAATCACACGAGAAGAATGACCAAATCTTCAGTCACAATCAATCTTCACAGATTTAGCCCCAATTTTCGTATACATCTATGAATCTTATTTAATCAGACACGCAATTCTTCTAAAACATTTGTTGTTGTTGTTGTTGTTCGCTGAGTTTTTGATTTATCGCGTTTACAAGATTCATAGCGAGAACTTAAATAGATTTTTCGTCGACAAATCATTTTCTACAAAATTTGACGGAAATCCACCATTTTTGTGTTAAATCCGCATATTAGATCTTATTTTTTCTACTTTAGAATTATAGTGCATAGTCGACATGACTCTGAAAATGATTGTTTTCGAACTGAAGAAATTCTGAAATGTGGACATCATCAAAATCTCAAGGTCCAATTTCCCGTCGGCTAAAATGTTTCATCTTGTGTTCTTTTTTCTAGTCTTTTTCTTTTTACGAATATCTCTTGCAACTCTACGAGCGCTCGCATGCAAACGTTCTTGATTGGCATTCATAAAAATTTTCAAAAATTATCAAAAACTGCCGAAGATGGTTTGTCATTTAATTTCGTAATTTTCATACTTACCGCCGATAATTTGTAAAAATTAAATCCTAACAAACAATTAATAGACTATCTTAAAATTCTAAAGTAACTATAGAATGATGCGAGTTTGATTGTTGTGAGCTCTACAGTTTTTTAGCTATTTTTTTTAACCGACATACTTGCTCAGTAACTTGCATGCAAATAATATTTAACATGAAATATTTATACTGGACAACATCCATAAAAAGAAAAGCAATAACTAAAATAAATGTAATTTTGAATGCCAGCGTCCTCGAGAATACAAATGAATGGAATAATTATTTCATTCACATACTTTTATTCTTTGCGATTGACAACATATACTGAAACAATCTTAATAACCAAAGAAAATAAAACGAATATTTGCGTTTTCAAAGAATATTTTCTATTCCACCATTTTGTTCAAAATTTGATACAGACCAACGGTTTTGATGGAAAGAGCGCATTCCGAATTTCATCCACCTAGCTCGTTGCCATTTGTATTTATCGTATTCACACTCAGCCGGTACATAAGGTGGCGTAATTCTATAAATATGAAGAGAATCGGAGAATTAAATTAAAAGTTGAAACATTCGAATATAGATACCAAGTTTATTAACGGGTACAGAACTACAGAAGTATATACATATTTGATGTTACAATAAATGAAAAGTACATAATTAAAATTATTTTTTTATTCATCGGTAGAAGTTTCCAAGTATTTTCTTTTATTTATAAAAAGTTAATTTGAGAAACGTAACTTGTTATTTCAGTTCATTTTAAAGATTTTTCCCTTTTTCATGTGCAGTCGGTATTCGAACTCCTGGCCTACTGCCAGCGCACATCTGCTGCTCATAACAGGGGTGAATGTCGGCAGACGATTTCCGTTTGACGGGTGCACGTGCACAGTTACTTACATATACCATGGCTCATGCAAAAAAAAAAAAAAAAAAAAAAAAAAAAGCATTGTTAAGAATTTTGCCGCAAGAAAACTAGATACTTCGTCACCGTTTGAATGAATGTTGACATTTCGAACATTACGCTAAAGTAAACAGATTTTCTGAATTTCAATCCGAAATGCTGACTGAGGTATTGGGGAATGAAATATAGATCGACGAAATCTAATATCTAAAAGAAAAGTTAATTTATTAATTTAAAAAAATGCACAAATTAGGAAAAAGATACAAAATTAATGTTATTGGTGCATTTTATTGCTATATTTATCACTTCTTTCTCACTAATTTATCTGTATTGATTGTTTTAGTAATTATTTTGTATCTATATCAAAATTTTAGCAGAAAAATTAAAATTAAAATTTTTTTAATTATTATGAAAATTATGCTATTATAAACGAGTTGTTTGTAAGTGAAGTGAGAACCATTCAAAATGGATGCGCAAAAACAAATTCAATTTGTTCATTTAAGTCGGAATAAAATGTCAGAAATGGGGACTTCAGATTTAGAGGAATATTCTCTTACGAGGAGAGAGAGAGAATTATCAGACAGTACCCCACTGTGAACCATTTTATAGACAAAAAAAAAAAATATTGAAAAAGTTTCAATGATTCAAGTTTTGGGGTTCAATAAATAAATGCTATAAACTGAAAATTAAATAAATATATTCCGAGTTAAAAAAAATAAAGCATCAAAGTTCTTAATTTATTCATAGACTTTTCAACATTTTATCCAGTTTTGAAGATTATATTCCAGTAAGGGCCTCGATGGCCTGGTGGTAAGGTATCGGCTGCGGACCCGGAGGACTTGAGGTTCGAAAACCAATTCCAACTTAAGCGGATCTGGCGCATGTTAAATTTTGTGGAGCCAAACGTCCTTCCGCTGATGGGGTGTGGAAGTTTGGAAAGGGTGTGCCAGCTCAGGTGTCGTCCTTGTCATCTGACCGCGGTTCAAAATCGGGAGGCCCGTCTCAATCTAAACGTAGTGTTGCTTTAATACTGTTTAATAATATTGGACTTTACCAATATTATTAAACAGTATTAAAAATAATTTTCTTTCAATTCATTATTAATTTAAAACATGTCTGGTTTGCCCTTTTCGAAAATAACCGAAACATTAGAATTACGATTCCTTTGAGATCCTCCCTTGTGTTCCTCATCTGGTTCTCACTTGTATCGATAAGTTGTTTCTTTTCTTTCTTTTTTTGGTTAGTAAAGGAAAATGGGTGAATGGAATGGAATTCTAACCCTCTCTCTCTCTTGCTGTATAAACCCGATCCGACCTCTTTCTTGTCCTCTATCCCCACCCACTCTCCAGCTTCAGTGATGAGGCAGATAAAGCACGCATGCCAGAAATTTGCTACACGTGCTTCCCTTTTGTTGGATTAGTTATTGATCCAAGCATATATTTAACTGATCCATATGCATTATCATAGAACTATGAGTGCCATGAGAACCAGATGGGGAAAGAATACTTTCCCACAAGTGTCAACGAAATATTATAATTTACCAAGAGTGCTTTTACGCAACTCATTCCAACAAAAACTTAATTAACCAAATCAAAAGTGTTATATGCCTGAAACGTGGGCTGTAAAAAGAATTTGAAGAAAGAAAAGACATTTCATTTGTAGGGTATCATTTTAGCTGCTATGCACAGTAGAATTTTGATTGCAATAAAAATGAATCAAAATAGAGTAAGAGATATTGAATCACTGAGTTAGGAAAAGAAGTATTTTCAATTTTGCAACGTTCATTTTTATTATTTGGAAACATTTTTTTCTGTGATTTTTTTAAGAATTTCACTATCTATTTTGGGACATGCATCTTTCCAAATCTCCCAAAAGGATCTTGGTGAATCTTTTGAAAGTTGGATTGAGATTAAACATTCATCGCTCATATTCATTGTTCATCGCTTATATTCTCTCACAGTTTCTGCGCCATTTTCTAAAAATAAAAAGGCATAAGCAAATTCTTATTAAATCAGACATTTCAATGCGATAATTCTTAAAACTTCTGCTTTATTACGTAATGAAATGAATGACAGTAAATGTAAAGATTAATGTCTCTGGCACCTGTTCATTGAGACATTGATCAAGAATCTGGGAAAATATACCGCAAGATCATTTATTATTTAATTCCTCGACACGCTTAAAAACAAAATTTTTAAATCTAAATAGAGTTCCATTTGCATACACGTAGCAAAAGAGACTCGGGGGGAGTGGCGTCACTAAAACGTTTTCGCTTACCCCCTCGTAAATTCCCTTCAATCGGAAATACTGTAAACCTTGAGTAACGCCGTGAATGACGCGAATGTTCAGATTTTTATTTTCAGAGTCCCACATGTGAGAATTTTATACTTCGTAATATAATTAAAAAAATGGATATACATTTTTGAAGTCTTTTTTTCGGCCGATTGACACCAAAATTGGATACAGAATTAAAGTTTTGGAAATAAAATCATTTACCAAATTTCATTTATTTAAGGAGTTGAGTATATACTGAACGACAGACGGTCCACCCGTTAAAGGATTTGGCTCGAATGTGATAAGAATCTGCGCTTTAGATGCTAAAACATGGTTTTATCATTCTGGCTTTTTATGTTTTGTAATCATCTTCGTCATTTGTACTCTGATAGAAGAATTTCTTTTGAACGGAGATCTTTCATAGGTTGATGGGAGTCTCCAAATGTGTTTCAATGACCTTAGATCAAATTGAGATCAAAGCGCTTTTCAATCATCGCGTATACACAGCCTTTGCATACGAAAAAATAAAACAATAAAATTGCGTTAAAGGTTTTCGTTGTACAAAAATTATAAAAACACACTTTCTTTAGTGTACCAAAAAGTAAAATTTTGTTATTTTCAATACTTTTTAGTCTTTAGTATATGATCAAATGTTATAAATCATATGGATTTTCGATACCAATTTTTTTTCTCGAAAATCACTACCAGGTGGGAAATAAAAAAAAATTAATTCGCTTAATCAATTTTATGGTAAGTTCTCTAAACATGAATATTGCTGTCACAGACAACGTATATTAAATTTGCAAGCTCTGCGCTTCGAGAAATGAATGGAAAATGGTTATAAAAAACACATGTGAAACAAGTCAAGTAAAACAAATGTGCGTGAAATGTAATTACCAACAAACATTGATTTCTGCAGAATTTATATTTAGTTTTATCGGGCGCATTTTAATAAATGATTTTCCAATGAATAAATGCAATTTATTGTTATTATGATTATAAAATTTCGTCACAATTAAATCCTAAATTTTTATTTATTTATTTTCATGTGTTTTTATGTTTTATTTCATGTGTTTAATGTATTGGTTTCGTGTTTTTCCTTTAATAGAATAAATCACTTTATTTTCGGTAGATTTATATTTGCTTCACTTTTTTAAGTTTCAAAATTGGAAGAGAAGATTGTGTTTTTAAATTTTATTTTGTTGCTTATTGTTAAAAATTATAACTAGAAAGTTCCACAGAAAATAATTGCAGGAACAGATCAAAAGGCAGAAAGTTATAATACTTTATTCCAACATTTTTTTGTTACCTGTTTGCAAATTAAGAAAATATTATTTGTATTTAATTTATGAATCTTAAGAAAAATAATACTAAGCATAATAAATTAAACATTGAATAGTCTTGAAAGTTTAAGAAAAAAAATTACTTTTTTTTTATTTCCTTTCATAATTTTTCATGTGAAAATTCTAAATTTCAACTAATATATTAGCTGCGTGTAAAAAAAAAAAAAAAAAAAAAAAAAAAAAAAAAACTTTTATATTTTTAGTTGCACATTAAATACACAAAAGGAACTAAAAATATCCGAAATAAATTATAAGAATAATTTTTGAAATTCTAACAGAAAGGAAAATGCTTGAGAGCAGATGCAGATTCGCGTTTTATCTAAAAGCATTTTGAGTCTTACTTGAAAACAGAATTTTCTGTGTTGTTGCACTTTATAGCATAAATGATCCCTTCGGGGGCGGAGAAGAAGTGAAACTCACTTAGAAAGTTCGGCTTGTTGGAAAGATGTTTGGAGGGCAATCGTGAGGTAGGTGCTGATTTGTGTACCAAAAACATTCATACAACTAAATAATAAAATAAAAACTTATAAGTATTCGTCACTTTTATCCATTAGATATTTTTAACAGGAGACTACCATGCGATTTGTAAAATTCATCGTATAAGATTCATCATATAATTCATCATAAGGATAAGAAAAAAATCAGTTCACAATTTAGTTTAAGTCCTATTTTGAAATAATGACAGAACTATTTTGGGGTGGACCTTGCAATTTGATTTTTTGTTAGACTACGAGGATGACAAATGAGCTCTCACACTCTCTCCAATTTTTTACACCATTCCAACGGAAAGACGTTGAATGCGTTTCATCAAACTCATTCTGCATTAGGCCCATGTGTTGGTGGTTTGGTTTAGTTATATTAACGTCTCGTTTTAAGGGAACATTAGGGTTATTTTGAGACGGACCTCGTAATTTTGAATCGTTGTCAGGTGACGAGGACGACACTTGAGCCGGCACACCCTCTCCAAACATTCGCACCATACCAACAGAAGCGTGTGCGGTGGAGGTTAGTGCAATAATGTTTCGAATTTCGAATACTCTTACCCCGCAGCTGAAATGTTCTACAGGCCATCGCAATCTTTGCTCTACTGAGCTTACCTTTTAGTCAAGAATTGGCTCATAGTTATCTCAGATAACAGAGGAACAAGGTTTTTTTTTTTCAAAAATTTTAAATAAATTTTAACGAAAAATTAATAAAATTGTTAATATTATTTTTAAATTTCAGAAATTAAATTTTTCTGTGATACTAATCTTACTTCCACATATTTTTTTCCGATAAATTTAAAATGAATAAGATTATATTAAAATAATTTTTTTAGTTATTGGAATTGGGTTTTTTTCCTGTGCCTTGATCAATCTAATGTACGTTGTTATCAATTTTCGATTTTTAAAAAAATCTCTCTGAATTAGTTACTTTTGCTGATTTTGTTGTAAACGTGGACAAAGGGGAGGGATGAGAAAATTCCGGTTTCTAAATTGTAAATATTATGAAGAGACATGCATTATCGAAATCTTGTTATTATCTACAATTCGTTATTGAAAAGTATTCCATCACTATCGGAAGAAATTTTTTGTGTGCTTTTAAAGTGATGAACCTTTCAGAATATATTTTCATAAACTACAATCAGTTGTTTGTAACATAATAATTTAAATTGAATTCTTTATTTATAATTCTTTTTGCATAAACATTACAGTAAATGTATAAGCTGGAGTATGCTGCTATGTCTAGATTTTAGACACGCTGTAATGAAAGAAAACCTACTTTCGTGTATTAAGCATAAGGTTCGCTATTCTAGATTTAGTTGTGTCTGTTATAAGGATTATAATAAACATTTTAAAGACCATAAAAAAAGGATAAGAAAACGGATTACAGCACTCGGTCTTCATAGAAGTATCTCATAAGGCTAGAACTGGCGTTTATTAAATAAATTGTTGCATTTAGAAATATACTTCCAATTGCAATGTTTCAATAAATAAGTTACCCAATTGTATAAAAATATTTTATTTTCCGATGAGAAGAATAGTAATAAATTTCGAAAATTAAATTGTTACGCGGCCCCCATATTAAAAAATGCTAATGGGAAAACATTTTTCTTTACACTTTTTTCTATTGTTGCGATAATTAAAGTCAAAATGATTTCGACCATTTTTCTACATCACGGATTGACGCTTGAGGGTTCGTTGTCTCTTTCTGGGATAATAGACGTATCACAAAAGATTATTAAAAGGATAGCGTTATAATAAATTTCCATCATGACGCATTTATTAAATTTTAGGAAGTAGTCAAATAACACATTAATCAAAGTGCTTAAAAATTTATTTAAAATGTACATCTCCGGCACCTATACGATGCTGCATTATTCTTACAATATTTGCATACACGCGATGCAGTTCAAAATGTATAACATCGACACAGGCTTCTTGAATTCGCTTGTAAAGATCTGCTGCCTTTATAGAAGACGAATACAACATGAGAACGTAAGCAACCCCTTAAATAAGAGCCGCAGTGGCCTGGTCTCGGCTTTGGAATCGGAAAAATCCATCAGGGCCAAATTTACTCCCTCTGGTGTGCCGTGGTAGTTTGGAGAGGGAGTACCAGTTCAGGTGTCGTCCTCGTCATCGGACAGCTGTTCAAAATGACGAAGTCCTTCCCAAAATAGTCCCAGTGTTGTTTTAAAACGGGAAGTTAATATAACTAAACCAAACCCCATAAATAAAAACCAATAAACATCGAGTCAGGAGGTATAGGAAGAAATTCAAAAAAATTCTTATAAGCCAATCTATCTATCACAAAAGGTATCTTACAGCTGACATATAATGAGGAGAAATTATGACTCTTGTTATGACTATGTCTGTAGAAAGCCAAAGAGTTCAATTTCAAAATGAACTGAATATATAGGTCATTACGAAGCACATTACATTTGGACCTATTTTGTACTACAAGATGCTAAATTATGTCTGAGTTTAATTGTTACTGATCATCAGCTTCTTGTACGAAGAATGTACATTTTTCGTTTGAAAAGGGATCACTTTGATAGTTAATGATTCGATTAAAGTGAAGCTCCTTTCTCCAAACAACATTTCTAAGGGAAGAAGGTTTTCATTCAACCTGAAGTGGAGCCCAATTGCAAAACTCGAGAGGCTGATCATTGTAGTTGTCCATGCAGCCCACAAATGCTCTACGGATGCCCATGCGTTGCTTTACCATACCCACAAATGCTCTATGAGTTGAAGTATTCTCTGCATTGTCGTTTCTGAAACAGTGAGTCCACAACTGTCTGTTCGTACACTAGCATGAGAGTCATTTGAACAATAAAGAAGACAAAATATCAATTTCTGTATCACTCATCTTTCTCTGAAAAAGTAAGAATCCTGTCATTTGTAATCGCTAAACCGTTCTGTAAATGGATTTTCTAGAAAGATGCTGGAAACTTGGATATCGATGTTTGTGTTCTGCATACATTGTGATTACATGCAATATAAATAAATCATCAACATTTCGAAAGATTCCTAACCAACCAATAAGAAACCAACATCATGTCAACATGAGGCATTTCTTAGCATCTCAGAACAAATGCTTGTTGAAGGAGTTTTATCAAAGAAAAAATTGAACGATATAATTTTTCAGTTGGAACTGCAACCATTTTTATTTGTGACATCGCATATCGCGCCGACTTCTAATTCATTGCACTTGTTTCACAACGGAAGAAACTCTGAACTTTCATCTGAATACTTTGCTAATTAAATAGTTATAATATCTTGTAATTGAGGTATCATTTTGAATTGTCAACTGCCTTTGAAACCTTTTTTTTATATTTTTGGCACTTAAAATTTTCTATAAGAAATTTTCTTAAGCTTTTCTATAAGAAACATTTATACATCGGATCAAAAGTGCCTTAAAAGTAAATTCATTTTAAACTCAAGGAGAATCGCGATGTCAGTGCCCATTATAACATATCATAACAAGTTTACGATGATTGTTACACAAGTTAGGCTGTTAAAACTATTTGCGAAATATAATTGACTATAAATCTGAGCACAGTACTTACTCCATAACTTTTTTTGTTTCAAGTCATTCGATTTATATGGGCTACTTTCATTTCCTTGTCTGTGGAGAAGCCTTCTTCGACTGTTTTGTAGACGGTTGGAAGGACTTTAGTTCAGCCGTCGATAACGTTTCATGGAAATCGCGTCCGAATTCTCCAAACATGCACTGCGAAAAATGTTTGTAAAAAGGTTATCGAAGTTGCTTGCAGGTAATTTACTTTATTAGTTCTTGATCTTGCTGATCTTGATGCATTTTGAATTTTATGCGCTGTGCAATATTATAATTAGTATTTCTCATCTATTTTACATTCGTTTTCCATGCATAATAGAAAATTGAAAAACTGCATAAAAATAATTTTTTTTTCTTTATCATATACATGGAAGAAATTCAGCTTCTATGTTATGACATTTCTAAACGATTTTCAACGAAATATATATCGATTAGTAAACGAATTTTGGCAACATGTAAAATATATACTGGTAATCTGCATCTATTTTTTTTTGGGGGGCGGGCGTTTTATAATTTGAATTTTCTCAACAGAATACTCATTACATTCTCATTAGGAACTAATTATGATAGTTACAGAAGAAAAATTGTGAGGGTCGACTGAATATATCATTAAGAATAAGAATGAAAATGACTCGACTGTGTACTTCATCTCTTATTATAAGGCATGGTTTTTAATGTACAGATTTACAAATATAAAACATTTTTTTGCAAAATCGACAGTGCGATTTTTCAAAAAGAAAATTTCAAAATATCAAGCAATGTCGATATTAACTCTATTTTTCATAGCAACTAACTGACGCATTATTATTCAAAATGAAAAATCAAAGTAAAAAATTGTTTTAGATATATATAAAAAAAAAACTTTAAAATAAACGAAAGCCGAATTTAGTTTCATTAAATTATTTTTGAAATTACTTTTTTTTTCGGTTTATAATGAATATATTTTTTAACAAACTAGTTGCGGAAACACTGGTATCTTCTTCTGTACATCTATTCTATTTTGCCGGAACCTGTAAATTGCGGCGAGGTGTTTATCATCAAATCCAATAATTAAGAGATGCTTGGAAGGATTCTGTGTGTCTTCTGAATTATGAGAGCACGACTGAACCGCAATACGCTCAAAACATCCCCAAGGCGTGAATGGTGATGAAATTTCGTTTAAAAAATAAGAAAATTGTGATATAGTATACAGTGAATAATTATACGCCCGACCCCTCTTATAAATATGCAGTATGAATCATTAAATAAAAATAGTTGCAGTCTTCATGCGTTTAATAATAAGGTAAGCGGATTTACACGGCGACCACAATTTCCAGCCGAATCATTCTAAATAAACACTATTCGACGAGGCGCGGCAAATCATGTAGCGGACATTAGTGTTTTTTTTTTCATTAAAATTGTACTTTTCGATATCTTCCGATACTCGTAAATACATCCTATATTTAGTATTCCGAAATCCTACATCGAAACTTTTCAACTGCTTCCCCTCAAAGCTCGTGAACTAGCTTTGAATATCACTTGGCGAGATTCTAAACAGATGATAAATTTTGTATTTTTTAATGGTTTCTTTTATTAAATATATATATTTGATTTTATTTGTTGAGTTGAAAATTCGTTTAAATGAATGTCTATAATGTCTTTACTTTTATGTAGAAAAGTAAAAATTTTCGGAACCAAAATCTTTCTTTCATCGCTTTTCTTAAGTGTCGCAGCTAGTCTTGTTATTCTCTCGTTTTCAGTTACCGTGAAATTTTATACCGCAGATGCGGCACGTTGAGTATTTGTTTGAAATTTTTCTATACATCATATTAATTTTCCATTTTTTCCCTCATTTACTTGCTTCTGATGCCAAATATCTTTGCTTGAGTGCTGTATGGATATTGAAAACGATGAATTAGTGCCCCCCCCCATCCCCTCCAAATGGCTCTGCTATAGAGCTTTAAAATGAAACAATCTGAATTGAACTGAAATAAGCTTTCTTATGCTGCCTGGATATTTTGCATGGCACACTGGTATTTCATGGTATCACTTCTTCGGACAGTGGGAAACATAGCTTTTACTTACTTGACTAGATGCTGGACGTAACTCAGATTTTCTACACTTTATAATCATTCGCATATTTCAGAATTTGCTGTTTTGAATTTCTGATTCTTCATCAATATTACCAGAACAGAAAAATTTTAGATCATTTTTGAAGTGGTTGAATGCCAACGTGTTGCACTATCATATAAAGCAAGTCAAATTTGACTCTGGTGTGTAAAACGTGAAGATTATAGAAAGTAAATAAAAACTATCCGAGTTGCTTCTGGCAATGTTTCAGCTCCATCTGGCTTCAGATTTAGCCATAATATTACTGTTAACGGTGAGCGAGGAATTGAAATATTTATAATGTCAGATTGACATTTAGACACGATACGAAGCACGAATAGGTATATTCATATTTACAATATTATAGAGAAATTTTAAATCTCCTTTTAAAAGAGTTAGTAAAATTTGGCACTTATTCAGGATTATTTTTTGCGTACAACCCGGATTTAGATTTAGTAGTATTTCATTCATTAAAAAAAAAGTCACCTGGAAAGACCGTTAAATTTCGCTGATAAACCAAGTGGTTTTCCAATATAAACCTTACTTGTTATTTTGAGCAGTTTAAAAAAAAAGACCGAATTCAATAGAAAAAAATGATCCCATAGAAAGCATATCCTGTCTAAAGGGACCATTTTGTGACTCTGTATCTGCAGTGACTCAGCTCGGATTTCCTGAAACTGCTGCAAGAATTGATGTGATAGGAGAAGGCAAATACTGAAATATTTATCTCCCCCACGCTGTCACTATCTGCAAAATACCTGCGGTGACTTTGATATTGAAAGCAGCACGAAAAAAATTTGTACAAATATTTTTCTATCTCCTTGTAAATATTTACCTATCTTTTATGGTATAATTTGAAAGAATTCATTTGAAAACTTGTTTCTAGGTCATGACATTTTTTTTATTCCACACCTATATTTATTTTTAGTGTGATTCTGGTTCTAACGAAACTTTATTACTTTTCATGGGGTTTGTATCATTTTTTTCCCTTTCCAACTGATTCATCTACTGATTTCATTTTATCATAAAATAACTTTACAAAGAACCCACATTCTTAATGCCAAGATTATTACAGGTTGGTAATTATTATAAAAGTAAAGAAATGCATTCAACAAGAAAAGTAATTAGACTTATAAATTCAGATATTTCAGTTTATACTATTTGTTTGGTTAAGTTCAAAGATCTATGACTTTCATTCGCCGGCGTGTTAAGTTTTCCTTTTTAGATTAATAAGAGAACATTTAATCGAAACATTTTTTGAATTCATTCTTATTTCCGTCATGAAATGTTTTGCTTAATGCAGTTGCGTGTCATTACATTTTTTTTATTGCATTTACGATATTTTAATTTATCATTATCGTTACGTCTTCCTTTTTTCTCCTTTCACTTTCGTTTTTGATATTTTAAAAGCTTCGAAAAGTAGAAACTAAAAACAGAGAGAGAGATGTAAAATTTAGCTGCTTATGAACCTTGACTGAATATGAAATTATAGCAACAAAAGAATTTTTCATCCAATAAAAATTCAAGTACGTTTAAAATTTAGGATGTTGCGATAAAACTTGTGGGTGTGGTCTCTCCCAAACTATCTCGCACATTTCTTAATTAAAGTATTAACTTTCCTCTCCCAAACATAAAGCGTGTTGATCTTGAACAAAACCACGAAAGCCACGATCATTCAGAGCTTTATTTTCAATGCCGCAAACGAGTGCTTTTTTTCTGCCTCGTAATATAATAAAGAAAACCAGGCAAGTCTTTTGGTTGCTTTTTTATGGATCGATTGAAACCAAAATTTGACACAAAATAACAATTTAAATAACAAGATTAGATGCCAAATTCATTTATCCGACTCGTAGCGTTTTTGAATGATCACATTTGCCCGAGACCGACAAACCATTGAATGGATTTGACTTGAAATGTGGTACAAATCTTTACTTCAGTTGTTAAAACTGTGTATCCAATTTTACACGCATAACTCTTTATAATTTGCAGATATATGTCCATTTGTACGTAATATTTTCTCTTTGTATACTTCGTATACGGGGAAGTAGAAACCCCGCAGTGCAATCACAGCTCGTAGTCGATAGTTTTCTTTCAAAGATGTGAGAAGACTCGGAAAGTGTTCATTGATTTCAAGTCATTAAAAAACTTTCAATGACCGATCCTTGACGAATTTTTTATGATTTAACAGATGCACCGAAGGTTTAGGGATAAATTTGGAGACATAAATTTAATTTTTAATTTTTCGAATTTTGGGTAACTAACCTGGAATATGTCCTTTGGCCCACTAAATGTACCGATTTAGTAACATCCTCATTTTATATCAGTAATCATCTGCTTTTAAAAAAGGGAATCAGAGATTGAATATCTTAGATTGACATTTTACATTACTTTGTTTCCTTATTGCCAGATTCTAAACAATTATCGGATTAGAAAAGAGAATTATGTCAGTTTCAGCTATTTTTCTTATCCGGCGGGGTTGCAAGATTTATTTTTCATGGTTGATGTGGCAAAATATTTATCTGGTATAAATTTTAAATCCAAGAAAAGCACCAAATCATGACAAACATCTTGAATTGAAAAATCTTTAAAACCTAAACGAATCTATATTGGTGAATATATAATGCGTTTTTGAACGTACTAAAAATTTCATTGCAATTAAACTGCATGGTTTTAAATATACATAAAGTATTTTGAAGCTTAGAAATAAATTTAACGTAGGATTTCCTAAGCTTCAATGATCGGGAGACTTTTTTTTTTTTTGAAGATTTCGAGTCTATGCTGAACCGTAAATGCGTTCAAGAATCCAAAGAGGTTTCGAATCTGAGATATGCAAAGATTTATATTTCGGAAATATGTTCCTGAGAGATTTAAAATGTGCTTGGAAATTCCAATATGAAATTATTACCTCGTTTTTAATGACAAATATATATTTAATTTTCTAATATATATGTATGTATGTAATGATATCTTTTAATATAATTTAAATTCTAATTAATTTCCTAATTTTTATCTTAATTTAGCCCATATTAACTTCATTCTAAATGTTCTCTTATTTCCTGATCTCATTCCAACAACAACAACACACGCTCTATAAAACTTTAACATTTTCCGCAACTTAGCATTTTCCCACTCACCAAGTGAAGGGACAAAAATCCTTAATGTTTGCAACATTCTTATAAAGATTGTTTCTTATTTTGACCTAATTTCTCGTTCCTAAGACTGCAAGTGTCAAAGAAATTCCTATCAAAAATTCACTGTAAAATCACTGAAGAAAAATTTTCTGTCTCTTTTACTCTCTTCTACTCTTGAACAGCGATGGTTTAGACTAACGTATCTCATCCTTTCTTTAGACTAGAGATGAAATAATATGTGCATGAAGATACGATATTATAAATGAAATTTCATTTTAAATTTTTGTATTAAAGTATCCTTAAAAATTGACTTCTTTTTGGCTTTTAGAAAATGTTGACATTTGGCACTTGGCTGTATTAATCCTGCACTTTATTAATAAAAAAACTGCGTAATAATTTTTTAGAATGATGCCGCATGAAAAATATAATCGTAGATGAATGAATAATACAGAAACAGAATTCGGTGTCCCCGAATGCATCATAGTTTCTACTGAAAGAATCAAAATTGTTAACTGCAACGCAAACACGTGTGATGGCTCTGAAGGAATCAGTTACATGTTTTCACATTAAACAATTATTCGGTTTATTATTAGCATTTTCTGTTGAAGGAGTCGTTAAATTCGATATGTATACACGTCTCTGATTCAGGTCTTTACTCTCATTTTTACTTTCAGTTCATATTATGATGTCTGTAAATAATAAAAGAAATCTAAATTTACTTGAATGAAAAAGCGATTAAAACTGTGTATTGAATAAATTTATTCCATTCATCTTGCTTCATTCAAAACCATAAATTAATAAATATGTATATTGAAAAAAAAAAACAATTTTCTGTCTAATTGAAAATTATATATCAATTTTTAATAAAGATATTTTCATAAATAAAACTTCTTAGCATTGCTATTAATTATTAATCTTTGGATGAATAGTTAAGAAAAACGTATTTGTCATCATTAAAGAAAAACGTATTTGTTTGTCATATCACATAAAACTCAAAATTCAGCTTTTAAAATAATTTAATAATATCTATAACATCTGTAGCCCTCGAAAAAAAATGGATAGAAAATATGATAGAGTTGCTACAGAATACTTGATAAAATGATGTTTCATTCAAATTAGGATTATGAATTCGAATGCAAAATATCCAATTGAAATGAAATCATAGTTTTGATTATTGCATTCACGCAGTATTGTTGTTTTTGTGGTGTTTGCAACCAAAGCGGTTTCACTTTTCACATTTTTTGATATATATATATATATTCCATCGAGCTTTCTACGACAGATAACGCATCGACTACGCTTGACAGAAGCTGTTGTTTCATTATGTTTTTTTTAATGGTCTCTGTCATTTCCCAAGAGTAACTTACTACTTTAATATGATATACTTTAAAAGTCTCTCAGGTTGCCGGGTCACTGATGGTTTTGATAAGTCCATTCCTAAATCTTGGGAAATAGTCGTCTTCTCCTAAAAGATTTTTTTGTTGTATATATTTTTTAAAAATAGTACAATCACAATAATCATGCTGTGTCAATCACTGATTACTGCTGTATCAATCATATAATAATAATAAGAGCAGTAATCGTCATTAATGTTTGAGGGACATAAATATTTATACGCTCAACTATTCACACTCCTTTCGCAGTGATTGTTGTCAAGTTTCGTTTGCAAGGTGTCGCTCCTCGTCCGATAAATTCAAGTCAAATGTCTGGCTGATAGCATGCTCTGTTGCGCTTAGAAAGGTATAAAATCCTCATAGCTTCTTTAGAAAATGCAGCGCGCATTCTCTATTCGGACGAAATTCTGCAAAAACCTCTTTTCGGTTCAGTTTCATAATGTCAACGACGATTTTTTTCGTCCATTTGTTTTTCATTTTGCTATTTTATTCTTTCTGAGCTGCGGTGGTCTGGTGCTTGGAAATCTGGGTTTTGGAATAGGGTGTTTCAGGTTCAAGACCTGATTCCATCGAAGAACCGTCTTGTAAGCAGGTTTGGTTCACGTTCAATCCGTCGGGGCCAATCGTCCTCCCTCTGGTGCGGCATGGAAACTTGGAGTAGGAGAGGGGGATGCCTGCTCAGGTCTGCTCACCGCGGCTCAAAATGACGAGGTTCGTCCCGAAATAGCCCTAGAGTTGCTTTGAAACGAGTTGTTAACATAACTAAACTAAACTATACCCTTTTTTAATTCTGTTAGCTATCTAAGATTGTAAAATTTCCCTACAATTTCTCTGTTTTTTTTCTGAAGAGGTAGAAATCTAATTGCTGCACTCAAATATTGTGGATAATGAATGCTTACAGAGCAGTTCTGAGGCATTTCCTTAAAAAGAAATATATATATATATATATATATATTTTTTTTTTTTTTTTTTTTTTTTTTGAGGAAAGCGATCATTTTAGAATTCGTGATAAAATAGTTTAAAATTCAGCTACAAAAATACTGAAAGCAATATAATTTTTAAAATTTTAAATATTAGCCAGAAACTGACTTTAAGGTCATTTTATTGCTTCACTTGGTCACCCGAAGGTCAAATAATCAATTAATACGTCCATTCATAAGGAAAGATTCCTGTAACGATTAAAATTGGTGAAGCGTGAATAATTCCATTGAAAACACTGAAGCGACGTGATGTTGAAATCAAATGATCTCACGCTTTTTAAAATTATTTCATTGAAATTGAGTGAGCACTTTTTAAAACATTTCAATAAGCAGTTGCAAATGCGAAACAAAAACAAATCCTGACTTATTCATGAAATTCTTGATATTACGTGACGAAATGAAAAGAAAAAGCCTCTTTCGCAGCTCGTAGCATTTCATAAGCAATCTACTCTTTTCTTTGAATTCGAAGAAATTATAATTTTGTTGATATTTGACTTCCTATTTTCAGTAGATAAGTTGTTTTTTATTCACAATGAATAAAATGTAAAGTCATTTTTTATGTGCTTTTACAGAATAACTAAGCAGTCGCAAGGTGAAATATTTTAAACATCAAAAAGTTTGTAGTTTGTATTTAAGATTGTTATGAGTATGCAAAGTTCACGTTTATTATGTACCGAAAAAAAATCTCAATTCTTTTGAATCTTTCCAAAATAAAAAAATATCGTTCCTCATTATTTTTTGTCTTCTGGTTTATTTCGTTAAGTGTCTTGCTGCGAATTTGGGTAAGCAATGTTTGAAGAATCTGCTAATCATTTACAACCATCCCTGTTGCTCAAGATAGTTCCATCCAAATCTTATCATCTTCAAACAATTTCAATCGTTATATTTAGTAAATTCGCGAAAAGAATCTTTACAAAAATGTTTTCAGGTCATGTATATAGTTTTTTTAAATCTTGGACCGATTTTTAAGAAAATTCCTTAACAAATTCTTTTCTTATAATGGAATTACTTTATTAACTAAACATTTTTTTTATCAAGGGAATGATTTTTAACTTTAAAATCTATTATAGAATTGATTTGAAAATACTGATATAAAAAGTATCAAGCAGCACATAAAGTTCTTGCAATCGAATTCTATCATGCAGCCCCGGCAACAAAAATTCACTCACTGGATATGCTTTTTTTATTGCGTTATCTGGCATATATTACGATATATAAATTATAAAACACAAAAGGGTACGTTCGATGTGCTGCTGTCATTAAAGATCGAAGCATTAAAATTTCTTGCCTTAAAATATCAAATAATATTTGTTTGTTACTTTCATGTCTTTTATTTGATTTTACATTATTTTTTTATCAAATCTTAGATGAAGGTCAAAAATTATTTTCAAGATAGAGGTATTAAAACTGTCGACCTAATATCAGACAACATTGAACAATATTGTTGAGTGCGACGCGATAAAGTACAGGTCGATGGGGACATTTCTGAAGCAAGAAATTGTAGCTGATATTTCTCGGATCTTTCCATTTGTTGCAAATCCTTTCGAAATATAATAAAGAAGGAAAAAGACGGCAGTCGTGAACTTTTTCGTATATTCTCTCAGAAAAGTGTCCTCCTCCTTTCCCGAGCCTTGAGTAAAGTGAACCGAAGTGAATTGTGAACGCAAGAAGGCATTACATGGCATTGGCGAATAACAATTGCGAAATATTGATCTTTGACAAGAATCTAACATTTTTAATGAATCTGTGGGTATTGGCGATTTTCTGCATGCGTCATTTCTAGCCTACCTTTCGTAGGTAGTACCCAAAAATCGAATGTGCATTTAAGTACACCTTCTTTCCCCAACCGGTTGAAACCAAAATGTGACATAGAATCGCAACTGTAGTCGCAAGATGACATTTTCAATTCCATCTATTTTATTTGACTCGCTACATGTTTGAGTCATCACGTTTGCGTGCATGCGAAAGTGCCGATCGACAGGCAGATTTGGGTTCAAAATACGCAGGCGAAACTCAGCTTAGACGCAAACCTATAGATTAAATGTTTATTATTCATCTTTCCGAATGTTGTAATGACCGTGTTGACTCGGAGAGCCGGACAGACAAGAATGAATTCTGTTCAAAATGTGATATAAATATTCCCATGTGGTGCAAGGATCACTTGCTACATTTCATTCATCCATCTCAAAGCACCTGTGTGCTATGAGATGGAGGGATGAACAGGCATCAGTCCGAAAGTCTTGCTCTTAAACTTAACATTTTGCCAACATTTCGAATTCCAATTTTTTGATGATTACAATATTTTTTCTTTGTACAGAAAAAAAATATTAACTATGCTAAAATAGCTTTTTTTTTTTTTTTTTTTTGTAAGATGCTGAACTTTATCCTTGGAACTTTATCCTCCGTTGGATATCATCACAACCATCTTCAAAATGGGCCAATGAGAAATCATGATGCTTTAATAAAATATTCCTGTCCAGCGCCTCTCCTAGGACTTGTATGTGAACAGTGGTTTAAAAGATGAATATGCATTTCCAGTGTAGAAATACATATATTTAAAAACATGTTCCTATTTTATACCCCCTATTCTCTTCCAATTTATTTATTGACTGTATCATTTCATATAAATGCGTCTTGTATCATTTGCGGTAAATATATATATATATATAAACCATATGAAATGAGCTCTTAAATGTGTGTGTGTGAATAATAATTGATCTTTATTTGAAGAATCGTATACGAAATAAATCGGATCTCTTTATAGCAGGTAAACCTATTTATAACGCATGTTTATAAGGTTGTACTGTTGGTAGTCAGATTACCAATATTTCATTTACGTTCTTTTTTTTTCCACTGTCATGCTATCTATTATACTCACACTGAATGTGCAAGCTTTATGTTTTATTTTCATTTCGTGATACCGCTTAAGAAAGAGCTCCTGCTTTTCAGCCTATTTTTGTATTACATTCTTATCATATGCGGATAAATAAAAAATTTTAAAAATCGGCTGGCTAGGTTGTCTACATTATTATTAAACTTTAAAGGAATTCTTGTTTCTAGTCACTTTATCATCATTAAAAACCCTGTTCCGAAGTTTGAAGCAAAAATAATATACATATCATAAAGCAAAAGTGTGATAATGAGTATTTTTTTACTGCCTCCATCAACTGACAATATTAAATGATAATGGATTGCTTTCTCACCTGCGTCCCATGAAACTGCATCTTCGCTACGGCTGAAATAAGCCGTACAATATTATCTGCGACTGAGCCTTATTTTATTCTCATCCTAATGTATGCTTCGCCACGTGTCGTTCAGACCCCCGTCGTTATGCAGAAACGCAGAAGCATGAGCTCCCATTATTTTGATTTTTCTTATGATGTTTCGCCTACTTTACAATTCAGCTCCTAATATTTCAATCGAATTCTGATGCAAATACTTTTCCAAAGAATACCAAAAGTTTACCAAAGGAGAACATCCTTTCTCAAGAAGACGCAAAAGTAATCAGCAACGCATTGTTTGATGGAAAGATTCATTGCATGCGTTGCTGTTGAGCATTGGAGGAGGAAAAGTTCAAGCTCATTTCTTCGATCTATTGCATTCTTGCTAAAAAGAATAGACACAGGAAGTGTACTTTTGATACACGCTAACGCGGAAACACGTGAATTTTTTTCGGATACTTTTTATGTCAAAGAACATTTCGCACATTTTTATTCTTTTTTTTTTTAAATTTCGCAAGTAGGTTTGGGTTCATACATAGGAAAATAAATAGTTTAATAGTTTAAGGTAAATTTTTTTGATTATTTCAATGATAGTAAACAACTATTTATTTTCTGACAATTATTAAATAATTTAATGAAGCCCTTTACGATGAAGGGATTTAATGGATTCAGTTTCATTTTTCGAGAATAATATAATGCCTATCCCTATCTGTAGGGAGTTGAGCGAAACGTTACCACGATAAAGTGCGGATCTTCTGTATGATGTCGAATCGACAACCGTGAGTATTTAACCTGAAACACAAACTCCTGGGACTTTGAATAAATCTATGAAGACGTTTTGATCGTATGTCTTCGCTTGTAGAAAATTGCCGAATAATTTTTTTTCACGATGCGGAACTTTTGAATATAGGCAGATTGGCAGCCAATTCTGTATACTTATGAAAAGAATTTCTTTTTTTTAAAAAAAAGATCACCGCTGATTAGCACTCTGATTAGCATTATTTTAAATTTCTTTTTTTACAACTCGTTTGGCTCATCTATTAACAAAGATTTTAATTTCACGATTGCGTTGAAAAAATTTTAAAACATTTTAGCAAGTTTATGATACTTGGTCAATTAAATCTAAATCAATAACTTATAACGGTTCATTGTTTTAAGCTTATAAAACTATTTATCTGGCTAATTTCACTGAAATCTGTTTTGCATTGATATAAGCTTTGGAGAAAGACTATAAAATAAATATTTTTATTGTGTTATATTTTTATTGTTTATAAATATTTTTATTCAACCGCGCTTCAAACAGCATCAATCTAAATAAAATGTTATTCTAAATGCTATACATCTCGGTTTTCGTTTGGAACATTCTTAGTTCCCGTTTCGAAATTGGAATAACTTTTGACCGCTTCTTCTTCCTTCAATGCTTAGCAAAGAAAGACGAATAAATGATATTTGTCGGCGTTAGGAATTTCTTTTGCCCTGAAACTTAACATCCTTCGTCGGTGAACATCAAAGGAAGTAAAAAAGTACAGAGTGAAGCAAAGTTCATCCTTGAGTTTGGAGTTCCCTCACTCCGAGCGATAGGATATAAATCCCTAGCGCCTACGGCTTTCTTTCAGAGATACCTAAGATTCCCTTTTACGAGTCAAAGAAATCCCTATCAGAATTTTTTAATAAGAGTTCATATGAAACAATTTCAAACACTTTTGTCCATGTACAAATCATGTCTTCTTGTAGGAAAATAAATTGAAGTTACTTCACATTTATATAGATATATATATAATAAAATTTAGAATCTCAGAAAAAATTTAGAGCTGTTAATTCTTTGCCAACAGGCTTTGGTTTTAATCCCCCAGTTCTTGATTATACGATAGTATATCGCGTCCAACGTAATTTACATTATTGATACAACGCTTATAAATAGCAAAAGTAATTTTTAAAAATATTTTTCAAAATAATTTCCGTGTTGTTTATATTTATTACCTAATTTCTTTCCAAAACTTGTATCAATTAATATTCTTTTAACATAGACTTTTTATTCGAACGAACTGTCTGGAAATTAAAACATAGTAAATGGTTAGCACTGCAAGATAATAAATTGCTCTTTGTCATGCAGACGCACGACGAAGTTTCGCACTATAATAATTCACATTGTTTTGTGAACAAACTGCCATAAATACTTTTAGCTATAAATCTTCAAAAATTTTACATTTAGAATGAATATCAGATGTAATTTGAAGTATTTATGGGTTATATAGTTGACAAAGCATTTTCGTTATATGATTTGTTAGTAGATTGTTTCGTGCCAGTTTAAATAATAATAAATTGTTAACCAGAGGTTGTTAGAATTATTTAACATTCTTTTATGATATTTAAATGTCCCATTGCAATTGTTCATTAATTGTGAAGTTAAATCAGATTCCACTTGTTTGGCGCAAAACATTATGAGAGGAGTATTATATTTATAATATATCTAGGATAATCCATCGCATAAAGATAAATTATTTTTTTCTGTGAAAATATATCTTTTTCATAAAATAATAAAATAAAGTGAACAATGTACCAAATTTTCACAAGCCTGCTATCTCGAATGGTCAACAAGTAAACTTCTGACTCTCACTCTTTTTCTCTAACACCCCTCTAGTTCCATTTTCTCCGGACGACCCCATGCTCCCACGCCACCCAATAAATCGATATCGCTCTCGGTGGCAGTTCTGAGCCACTTGGCGGCTTCCGAGCGTAAAGCCTTCCTTTTTTCGCGGAGACGGATCGTCTGCCCTTGCTCTGAATCGATCAACAAACACGTGCTCCGTTGGCCAAATGGGCCCTCAACACTGTATTACGCGGCCGGGGAGACCTACAAAAAGTGCGGTCGTACAGAGATAGTTGAAAAATCAATAGGCAGAGCCAGGGACGAACCTTGACCCTGTGGGAAACTAATTGGATTAGTGTTCTGAAAGACATGCATAATGCAATATGCTTTATATGAAAAGAACCACGATTTTAAGCTGTTTTCATCTGTGCACAAGCAAAATTTCAGTGCCATGGATGTAGAGTTATTTGGTGTATCAGTTCCATCGGGTGTACATGGTGTTAATTCGATGTACTTATGGTCCAATGAAAGCACTTACTGAATTTTGAAAAAAGTCATTAGCTCTCTGATTAATGCCTTACAAATTCCAAAATGACACCTTTCAAAATAAAGATTTTGTAAAGCCAGATGCCGGATGCCTCTTGATCGGATAATGATTAATTTTAACAATTACATTATAAAAAATTACATTATAACGAATATCCCATTCTGGTTATATATATATTAAATGTATAAATATAACAATTTATTCAAAAGAATATAGCAAAACATATTTTAGAACTTTGTATTTTAATAACATTTATTTATTGTTTATTTAGCTCATAAAAAATGTGCATTTTAATGTATGGCATATTATTCAAATGCATAAATTTAATATATTTGGGTAATAAAATACATAAATTATAAACAAGTACAGTACACTCCCGAGTATCCAACGAGTGGCGGAAGGATAGGCCGGATTTCTATGAACTCCTATCTTTGCCCACCAAGTTTTCATACCAAAAATCTCTGTCTCAATATGTATTTTCCAACTTCTTATTGAGAACTAAGCCCTCCACTTATCTCAAGCCACGCAGAATGTGAATGCGACCCCGGCTTGGTGAATCATAGAATCATGTCGATTTAAAATAGAAGGCTTTGTACCTGTAGTTTATATAAATGTTTCTCTACTGCACTGCACATTTCAAGAATCTATTAGAGAAAAAGTAAGTTAAAAGATACAAACTGTTCACATTTTAACATAATTTCTACAATGTCTAACTTAATTGTAGGGAACATAAACAAAGTGTTAACATAAATCCCAAGCTTAATTTTTAAGAAAATTGATTTTATTTTTCACTGGTAAATGATTACACAGATATGAAGAGGTAACCCTAATCCTGTCACAACTTGTATTTTGCAGAATACACATAGGAGCAGATGACCACTTTCAATGCTTTGGCAATGCTGCTAGTGCGTTCTTCATTTAATTACAATAAAAGAAAACTAGGTCGGATATTCGGAAGTGTACTGTATGTGCATATCTGTGTGCATGTACGTGTGTATATCTATCTATCTATATATTTTCAAACAATTTATTCCTTATTTAGAGCAATTGATTGCTTGATTGATATACAGGGTGGTTATAAAATACCAGTGTATACTTGAAATTTGAATTAATAATGCCACAATATACTATTTTTTATGAAAGCATGACATTCGGTTTTTCTAAGCTTTGTCGTAGCCATTTTTAAATATTGGAATACGTTTGGTGATGAAAACTAGTTCTTCGTTCAAAAGCCCCTTTAAATTCTGAACCTTTGTTTTCTAAACGAAAAATAAAACGATGGCCAATAAACCCCTTTAATTTCTAAACGATGGCCAATCTCCAGACTGACCGCTAAATAGAGAGAATGTTAATTCATGGTACTTTGAAATTCGTCGGTTTCACTACCTTCATTCGATCTTCTAGGTCCAATAACTCTACGTTTTTCAGATTTGTGTTATCTAAAGCATTTCGAAGTCTTGCTTTAATTGCGAAATAGGTCGTTTCGCATGACTGTGTTTCACTGCTCTCCTTTAAGCCTGCTATCATTTTTGTTAAAATCTTCATAAATAGTGGTTCCATTCTTCACATCACCCCTACTTGATTCATTCACATTACAATTATCATTCCGGGTTAAAGTCGCAATGACGCGACCCCTTATGTAAACTATTTCATAACCATTTTTGATTAGGAACTAAAATAGGAAAGACATAAAAAAATCAAAGAGTAATCAAATCTGATTGTACTATCCCCTCGCCGCAGCCTCCACTTTAATGATGCCTGTGGGCATAAATAAATTCTTGTTTGTACAAAAACGTTTAGTATTAAGAATATTTAAAAAATCCATTTACAAAGTATAAGAAAAACATGAAATTGAAGTAAAATTATTTTTTCAGTTCAGAAAAGTTTCAAACAATCTGCATGTATAAAACGCTAGCGCACATAACACAGAAATTTCATATGATTATTGTTGAATGGCATCATCAAATGTAAACAAATTGCTATACGAATTATCAGACTGCTCCATGGAACGTTTTTACAACTGCACTTAATTCAGCATCTCGCTAATTAATGGAGCGACAAAATATTATTAAAATGCTCTAGCACGGGGTCACTAAAGCCTCCATTCAAAGAGAGGAAAGGAGGTATAAAAGTCAGATAGTTTAATCGAATACGAAAATGGACTTAACCGTCACCAGATGAGTAATCATTATGACTTACCTATAAAGACTGATGGTCATATCTCCTAAAACTGTTATCTCCCATAAAGGATCTTCTTATTATCTTAAAACTCAATTATTTTATTGATATAAATCGCATTTCAATATAATATTTTCTTTATTTTTGATATTTTTTTGAATTTAATATAATAAATAGTCTGTAATGTTATAATGAAAGAAATGTCTATGAAACATTCAGTCTCGTGCTTTATCTAATGTTAAAATAAGATAAAATAAAGACTAAACTTTCGCGCATAATCTCTAATCCAGGAGAACGCTTTGCATGCCATTGACATACGATAAATAACTTTTGGCGTGAATTTAGCACTTTTACTGCATTTATCCTGTGATTTTTGGCGAGTTTATTGCCAACTAATCCCTGACATGCGGTTAATAGTATCCGGAAATCGATTTTTTGTTTTAGATGCTTTTTTTCCAAAACAATTGAAATAAAAGTTTGGCACAAAACTATTTATAGCCGCAAAATCTCATACCAAATTTCATATCTTTAAGTCGTGGCATTTTTGAGTTATCGCGTTTACATGAAAGTGCAGACCGGTGCATCCTTTGTTTGCTCAAACTTTGACAGCTGTCTATACTATAGATTTTAAATACGTGCACCGAATTTTATCTATTTAGCTCCTTTCATTTCGTAATTATAGTGTTAACTTTTATTCGAACAGTCGGACTCCCTCAGAACAGATTTTACTCAAAATTTGATGGTAATTAACTAATTTGGTGTAAAAATGTTATTCCAAATTTCAACTGTCTAGCTCAAAGTGTTTTTGAGTCGTTTTGTTACGGACTGATAGACAGACGGAGATTTTCCAAAAATGCGTTTTTCGAACTCAGGGAGTCTAAAACATGGAAATTCGTCAAAATATCAAGTATCAACAACCGCGGTGAAATGAAGAGGGCGACAGTTGAGTTGGCACCCCCTCTCTAAACTTCCACATCACACCAGCTATTATGCAGCGAAATAATAGATGTTGAATTTGCAAGAAGAAAATGACTACTGTCCAACAATCACCGACGAATTAATTGATTAGGAATGTCATTTTTAATGAAAGGAAAAATTGAACGAAAACGAAATCAGAAAACCTGAGAAATTCCACACTATCTAGTTAAAAAAAGTCGAATAAATAACTTTTTTTCTTTAGACGAGCAACAAATTTCGTTTCGCCAGGAATAAAGAATTTGGCTTATTTTATTACATATTTTTTCTTCCGAACTTGAAAGCCCTGCTGTACTATCGCTTTTATTAGGAACAGGTGACGGGTGTGTTTGCAGAATTTTCTTAATTTATTGTGCCGATTGTTTTTTATTTGCAAATGAGTAGTGCAATGAAAACAATCTGAAATAATGGAAAAATAGCATTAACATGTTTTTCGAGAGAGCTTAATTTAGGTTATTTTTGAGGTCAAATTAAACTAAAATTCAATTTAATTTGCTTATTAAAGTATTAAATCGATAAATGTTTAGAATCATGCTACTTTCTGTATTGGAAAATAGCTCTTTTTATCTAGACCTTTATAAACTGTTCCAGATATTATCCAATCGGAACCGATGAATTTTTCTATGATATAAATATGACTGTATTTCACCGCACAGATATCTATTAGGGTCAGCCTCAGATCTTACTTTTCACTGATTTTTGAATGAATGTGAGGATATTTCTTAACACTTCAAAATGCACATAAGACTACTGTCAACTAGGCTACAACAACTAATAAGGGATTTTTCAGACAATTTTATTAAATTTAATATTAAAAAAGATATTTTGGTTTTTATGCTTTTAGAATGATTTGGATGCAATCATGTTATATCAAATATTCATCTTCAAAGTAAACATTTAAAATATATTTATCCTCGGAAAACATAATGGGAAAAAATCTTATGTTGCATTTTTTGTTCCGTAATTTTATGTTATCGTAAGTAGGAATTAGAGTTGCTGCAATTTATCATAAAAATCTGTACTCGTTTAAACAGTGACGCAGCTAAAGTAATTAAGACCTTGCACCGATTGCGTAACATTTTTTTAATCTTAAATTCATGAAGAAGAAAAAAAAAAGCATTTGTTTCTTTCGGATATGATAGTAAAACAAAACATAAATGCCCTTTTTTCTTTTATCCTATTATTACTTATACTTTTCATGCCATGAAACCTGAAATTCACAAAATGGGACCGGTTCCAATATAACAGCACTTCTCTGTCCCGAGATCGGAAAATAATCTCGTGTGATTCTCTTCTAGCGCACTAGATGGCGACACGTGATCCAACAAAATCAAAGATTATGAAACTTTTCCCACTCGCGACTTTTAATGTGCGTATGGAAATAAGAAAAAATAAGTTTTAATTCGTCGTAAATGTAACCAGAGTTAGCTAAATGTTTATGCGGCCATTTTTAATAAAGTTTCCTGAATCAAGAAAAATTATTTAATTTACTTATAATAAAAATTCTGACTGTCGAATTGCATGCTCAATGATATCCGATAACGATGGGTCCTCGTCGCTGACGGATGGGAAATGTTAATAAATGCATATCGATTAATTAAATACATGTTTCTAGAATTGCTTGTTAAAGCTTTTATGATTGCCATCTACAAAATTGCTGCAGATAATCTCATTTGTCGTGTTTTTCACTCTATCTGAATTAAATAAATCCTATCACAAATTTGTAATTAATTATTTAATCGTGTAAAAAATAATTAATTACAAATTTGCGCTTTATTAATTAATTATTTTGATATTTTTGTAATTAAATAATTAACTACAAAAATAACAAAATAATTAATTGATTATTTGTAATTAATTGTATTAATAGTATATTTGTAATTAATAGTTATACATAATTTTATATTTTAGGGAACCAATATTAAGCAGCATTTTAAAATTATCGTATACCTTATCACAAGACTGCGTTATTCTTGGTTCGAATTTCTGCGTGATTTATAATCACAGTGGAGTGATACCGCTCTACTAAGTCGTCCACTGTGACCTGAAAAGAGACATCACCGATCTTAGCCTTACCGTAGTGTGTACTTTCCATAATTGGAATGAAGCCCATAACAACGTTAGAACTACCAGGCAAACGGGAACCTGCTTACTAATACTGCACTTGTGGTGTCCCCGATGGAAATATGCCTGTCTATATGATTGCCACCGATGTCACTGTACATGTGCACCGCTGACTCTTACCATATCGTTGTTTGACTCTAAATACTACTTCATTAAAGTTTCATAAAGAACTATTCCAAATTGCGTTTTTTTTATTGTTTATTAAAATATTATTTTCTTATTCATTTTTTTAAGTTTTGAATTCGTGACGAAAGTTTTCCGATAAAAAAGGGTTTCAAATAGAAAATTGTTTAAAATTAGAATGAAACTAATTGTTCATCTTTCATCTAAAGCAGGGCATTTTACTTTTTTTCCACAGTTGACCACTTTTTTGGATTTTCATTAAAATTTTTAATAATAGTATTCCCACCCCATTCAACTCCCCCCAAAGAACGCGATTTTTTTTTTAATTTTTAAGTTCAAGCATTAATGATGATTAATAGAAGATAATTTTATTCGAAAGAATCATTTAGAAAATAATAAATCTTCTAAGACTATATATATATATATATATGCTGTTGCTGTCATAGCCTTAGTTGTAATGAATACAGATCACACTGAAATTATAAACTGTCCAGTGCCGTTAATTATAGAAAAGAACAATCGAAAATTTGTTTTAATGCTCCATAAATATTCTTTGTTAGAAATTATCTGTCAAAGGTTTTAATTTCTTGACTTTTTTGTATTCGATTACTGCACAAATGCCTCCGAGATTCGCGAGATTAATCAACCGAAATGCAGAGGCTCGCCTCCCGTTACGCCCTGAGAAATGACGGGCCGCTCCATTCCCTGAGCACGAACAATTAATTCAATTAAGAGCGGGGAATCTTTTTCTGCTGCCTTCGGGGGAAAATCATTGTTCTGTCTACTCGCCCGATTCCTTCCTTTTTTCTTCCTTCATCATAAAACGATGGAAAGGGCATTCATTTCTTATAATAACCAATTGCCGTCCCACCGCGGCGTGGAATCGGTGTTCGATAATCATCATCCCCTAATAAGACACCACAAGTTTCCCAAAGGACCTGTCAGTAGTGCAGATTCGCAAATGGGCCTTTCTTTATGGCCCTTTCAACAGGCCGATTAGTTTTTATGCGAAAACTCATTCATCGGCGGTTCACTCACCCCCGCAGCTGCGATTGGGGAAAAAGAACATTCTGAGAGAGACACTCTTTATCGATTACTTCATTTAGTTCGGATTATGAAATACGTCTGAAGTTACAAAAATCGAGACATTTTTGTCAGATGTGCTGATTGATGTTAATTGAATTCTAAGTAGCGAAGTCCTAAGTTGCGTTTTCTTAGAACAGTTCTGAACTCAGCCAGTTTCTTATTTCATTGAAAGCTTGAAAGGGTATTTTGAAAATCATTCCACATCAAGTTTTTTTTTTTTTTTTGAAAATATCGTAAATGTGTACTTCTACAATGTAACATCTTCAGTCACCAGATTTTAAAATGATTCATGTAAAATTTAATATTTTGAATGATCACACATTTGCATTGCATTAAGGATGTCAATGTCGTTTAAGGAAAAATGGGAAAATCTTTTTATTTTCACCTATACGAGGTACAGAGAAAATATTGTAAGCATCAAAAATTCAAACTCGAGATTTTGACGAATCTCCACATTTAAGACTTCCATCTGTTCGAAAAATATATGTTTGTTCTCTGAGACTCAAAAACGTTTTAGATGGACGAATGAAATTTGGCATATGGTCTTTATAATAAATGTATAGATTTTTATCAAATTTTGTGCAGAAGAAGTCTGTATGTCCACCTGCTCGAATATAATTTAATACGATAACTGCAAAACGAGGAAAAATATATAGGTAAAATTCGGCGTACAGATTTAAAATCTATAACGCAAACATCCATAGAACTTTGAGCCAAGTCCAACCAGGAATTGCATGTCTGTCGGTCTGTACTTTCAGAAGCATGATAACTCGAAAACGCAATGACTTAAATATATCAAATCCGGTGTTTGATTTTTGTGACTGCAACTGTATTTCTGCATCAACGTTTGGTTTGAATCGGCTGGCAAAAAACACGTCCAAAAACACAAATTCACTTTGACGAGAAAATGCGCGAGAAAGTTTTGGAAGGACCACTCCCGCCGGTTTTTCTTACTGCGATTGTCAATGCAGACTGTCATTTAGAGAAATATATAACAATCGAAATCATGGATAATCATCAGAAATGGAAAGCAATCTTTTCTCTGCCATTTCGTTTTCTCTGCTCTGACGAAAATGCTTTCTATATTTTTCGAGAATGAATGAAAGCTTTGTAATACTTCACTTGTGCATTCTAAGCCCATATTAGGAAATTTAAGCACCGTTCCTCTGTCTGGAGAATGCCTTCGTAGATCGTTCCATTAACGGTTGGATGGACAGGAATAGGCTTATCTGGTCATGGAATTACAAAATATGCACTCGAAGACGGCTGGGACCCTGGGAACATTTTTCAGTTTTGTGCTTTAAGCTTACATTTCATGTTCTTACCTTTAAATTTAGTGAATATATTTTAATTCTTACTTTTAGACTGATGAAATTTTTATCTGAGTTACTTTTCATACATTTTTAGATGTTTTAAATTTTTTTCTTTTTTCATTATTCTCTATTTATATCCGTATCTCTTGTTGAGATGAGTTTTCAGTACAGCTGTTTTTCTTTTTCATACTTTGATAAGTTTCTACGCAAAGTGCTGTTGATAACCTTCATTCTGTTTAGATTATATTGTGGAATGTATTATTTTAAACTGAAAGATTTAGAATTCATTCCATTGGAATCGATTTTATTTTCGAAAACTTCTTTAAGATTCTCCCTGCGAATGGGTTGTTTATCTCTATGAGTTGTGTCGAGTGAAAACAAGAATTTCCTTAATTATTTTATCTAAACATTAAAAATAGATGTTAAACTATTAAAAGAATGGATTGTCATTTCTCAAAATAAGTTTAAATAATGCAAGATATTTTTATGTCTATTTCAATTGAAATCCCATTCACTGAACAATCGATTCCATCGAACTTTTTTTATGGCACCTTGGAGTTTCATTAAAAAAAATCGATTTACATCGAATAATAATTCTATTCATCAAATAAAAATATTTTTGCATACAATTTCTTATGCAAACAAAGCGTCCATGGATATCGTTCACTAGGACAAATGTAAATTAAATAAGAAAAAAAAGCAATGTTTCGTCCATTCTTAGTATTACAGAAGTTAAAGGAACATCGGATATCTGTTTACGAATAAACAATAATTGCGGTGAATCAAATGTTATTCTTAGTTTTTGGTCCACGAATCTCCCTTTCTAATAGCGAGATTTTGGCTTTAAATCTAATTTTGCTTCAGAATTCTTCTAGCAAACGTAGTTTTAACGGAAACATTTCTATGCCCAAAAGAAAAGTTCCAGCAAAATTTAAGAAAAAAAAAAAAAGCATTAATGATAGAAAAATTTTAAAATAAAAAACGGAACAAGAATATTAAGAAAAACTAAAAATCTTCGAGATTTCTTCAGAGAGTTTTGAAAAAGGAACAGTTTGCAGTTGGTTTTAAATGAAAAAGGCAACTTTGTATAGTTCAGTGAGTTTCTACTTCTTTGTGCTGGTTCATGGATTAAAATAAAACTTCTTAACATCTGCTCAACGTAAACTAATGTCCGACTCATCTGTAGGATTAAAAAAAAAAAATGTTTAGTTCTCGTAACAGGATGCAACTAGGAAAAGAGAAAAGTGGCGGAGGAGGGAAGGGAAGAGAAATCATTCGTTATATATTTCTCTACTGACTTCATTCTTAAGTTCATAAATCTTGCAGCATAAATATCACTGAAACAAAAACAAATCAGCAAATCTTACATTGCCCTCAAAGCTCTATTTTTCTGTTATTCAGTTTACAGTTCCTTTTCCTCTTTTTTAATTACATATATATCTTTTCAGGTGTGAGTTTTTTTTTTTTTAAAAAAAAACTTCATAGATAAAATTTAACAAATTGAGCATTCACAAGACATTAAATGAATTTTAATTCTTGAATAAATCATCTTTGCTTGGAAAACGTTGAAAAAAGTTTCTTTTCAACTAACACGTTTCTAAACGCAACACTTGAAGGTCTTTTACTATTTACTTTTTCAGTTTGTTTTAAAACAGATTTCAAAGAACAGGTAACTTAAAATAAATTCAACAATAAAATTTTTTACTGTTCTTTTTCTTTCTTTCATTTTTCTTAAAACTGGGTTAATTAAATTTCGAAATGGAATCGCTTGTATTTAAAAATTTCGTTTTTAAAAAGCTGTTATCTTTCTGAATTTTTACTGATGAGTTGACCATTTAAAAGGTAAGCTTATCTATTTTGCAAAATATTCTATATATTTTTTTTATTTACAAATAAAAAAGTCGAATCTTAATCAGAGTAAAATTAAATATTAAATCTTATAATATTATTTTTGAACAATTATTTTTTATTCCCTATATATAGTGAAAGATGGCGCCACGCTCGATGACTGCATTACATATGTTTTTATTTTCCCTCCCTTTTTTTAATGTAAGGGAGAAAATGAAGCAAAAGGATGGAATTTATGTTTTGTTTGTTTCTGGTGCTATCCCATTTGCTTCCGATATTTCAAAACGCTGATAAACCTCTTTCAAAATTCTAAATTTCATTCGCATTTTCTCTCCTCTTCGAAATATTAAATATTATCACTTTGCTATTACTTTATATGTAGTTTGCATATTTTTGATAATTGCTTTTGCAGTTGAGTTTTCTAAGTAAAAATAAAAATATTTTGAAGGAAATATGCAGTAATATAGACAAAAATGACTAGAATTGATTTAAGCATCTTTATTTTCTAATTTCCAGTAATATTCGAATTCGATGCAACCAGTTTTAAGATAAGTAAATGTAAAATGCTACTGTCTGTAATAATGTAATGTTTTTTAAAGAGGTTTTTTTTTTAGAACTATATATATATATATATATAAATTATACAAAGTCAACTGCTCGAAAATGAAACAAACATCGGATTAAACCTTTAGCAGTGAACTTGCATGACTATTTTTAAAATATTGCCAAAATAAAGTATTTAAAAAAATGGTTGAAAAATCTTTATGAAATGTTTCATTAAAAAAATTCATTGAGATAAGTACAGTTTACAGTTTATAAACTTTTAACTATGGCTGCATCAAACTAAATCACTTTCTGCTTCATTTTGATTTCACAACATTTAGCTTTAAAAATTTGATGAAACCAGATTTTTACATAAAAAAATATCTCGCTTCTTATTTTTTAGCAATCAATATGGTAAAGTATTTGTGTATCGCTAAGGAAACATCTCGTAAAATTAATCTGAATAAAGAACTCATTGTGTAAAATGATATTTATTCTATCAAGTATCCAATGTTTTGCTGAACAAACGTTAAAAAAAGAATTATTAATGATATAAACATTGATGGAATAAGTGAAGCTCATTCTACGCCTGTTGTCGGAAATACTTTCCTTTTTCTGCGCATCTTTGTAACCTGATATTCTACGAAACAGATTTTGTGTTTTGTTTCAATTGTCCTGGACACTGATGCATGCAAATAAGACAAACCGAATCATGTGACAGGAATAACCGTTTCGGTGATTCTTGAAGTTATTTTGTAGGAATAACTACCCTTTCGGTTGGATATTGCATTCACTTTCTACTGAAAAAGTAATTCATTAACCTTGCTCGTAGAACATTTTATGCAAATGAAGGTTTAGTAATAAGAAGTTTCTTTTTGAGCATTCCTTGTGTTTGTATTATGATTTTATATTCAGTTGTAGAACAATAATCGTTAAACTTTTTTCCGCAACATGTAGTAAATTATTTATCAGTTCATCTTATGAACGATGCTGCAAAGTTTCTCTGGATGAAATTGATAGTAGGAACATCTTCTGAGCATCTATGTGTAGAATGGAAAAATGATCGACAATAAATGATTTATTTAATGCAATTTATGATAGATATATATATATTTTTTAATTAATTTTTCATTGCTTGTACAAGAAAATGGAGAGTTTACATTTTAATTCAAGTTTTATTATGTCACCTAACGCAAATATTCATTTCCACTTTTCATGGGAAATGAGCTGAAGTCTCTAAGAAATGAAAGAGCTGCGTGAAATCTGTTTATTCGAATTCTTCCTCTCTCATTTTACGAATTCTTTCCCCTACATTTATTCACATGAAGCAAGCGTCTTGGCCCTCTTCCGATCCAGAGAAGAAACTCATCTTTATCTTGCATGGTCACTTCATTTGTATTGGATTGCCACAGATATTCTATTATCTTTTTAGATGTCGAGTGAGACTGATATTTTATATGCTACATACAAAAACATTAAGAGCAATGATTCTAATGCAATATATTCCAAAAAAAAATTTTTTTTTTTTTTTTTTCTTAAGGGAAATGAAATATTGGGCCTTCGCTGATTTATAAGTTTTTGTCTAATAAGATAAACAAAATTTCAGTGATTATCGAAATGTATCATTTGTCTGGTTATAAAAGTAGAAAGTTTATAAATTATCTTTAACAAGGAATCTAACAGGAGCACCTCTTAATAAAGGATAAGAATTTTAAAAAAAATTGGTATGCATTAGATGCATTCTATTCATTACAATCAGATGAAATTTTATGCAACAATATTTACAAATATTATGCATCTGTTAAACTATTTCTATTTCATTCATTCATTTTGCGCTATCTTATTAATATTATGGGACTCTTTATCATGCAAAATGTCATACATATTTTTTTAGATTTTTTTAAAATGACGAGGCATTTATTATTCCTTTCTTTTGAATTTTATATTATTTAAATAAAATAAGTTCACTGTAATAATTAAACCAATATATTACGCTCATTTTTGTGTGACTTTACTCGGAATTATTTTTTCTGAGAGCGCCTATTCGTGGGGATGAACTTGAAAACGATTGCATCGCAATGCAGATTCGATTCACCATAAAAAAAAAAACAAATAATTTAAGAAGCCAATGTCTACTGTTTAATAACCAAAATTTAAAAGATTCTATCAGATATTACATTTATTTGCTAAAAAATCCCCTCTGTTTACAAACAAAATGGCAGCAATTTTCGTTATTGAAAACGTCCTAGTGACTTAAAACTCAAGTCAATATATTCCCTTTTCAGAAATCGAGCTACAGCGACTTTTTAATACCTTATAAAAGTGATGAAGATCTTGAATCATTAAAAAGCCAGATGAATCATTTAGCTATTCATTTTTATTAAATACTCTGTTGAACTTCACATTTTCATGTTCATGTTAATATTTGCGATGAGAATGGAACGTTATGATTGATTTTCTACTCACTTCATGAACTAGCGTTCTGACATTTTGAATCGTTGCTGTTTTCCGAGGACATGAGTATATTTTGATCATTTTAGAATGCTTCATTACCAATGAATGAAGCTAAAACTGACTTCATGCAGGCAGCGCCATCTAAATATTAATTAAAAAATTTTGTAATTTTCACATTCTTAATTATATATCAAAATGAATGATGAAAGCAGGAAATAGCAAAATAGCAATACATTTTTACGCGCTCATTAATGTAGTAAAAAGTAGGACAAAAATATCGAAAATCCAAAAATTCGCTTTACTTAAAAATGTCTTTCAGGATGAATGGCACGCTTCTACGAGTTTGTTTTGACATCCATATTTTTTTAGAAATATAAATGAACGGAAAGAAGGTTAAGAACTTAAAAAAAAAGATAAGAATTAGAAAATACACTCTTAATTTAGGAATATTACTGATGAAAATATAAATCTAATATTCTGCGAAAATATTTAATATTTAGCAATGCATTATATATATATATATATATATATATATATATATATATATATAAACAAAAATATATAAATAAAGATACAGGCCTGAAGACTTTTTCAAGGGTCACCCTCAGGCAGGGATTCAAAAAAAGGGATTTTTTCTGTTAAGGAAATTCGGACAATTACGTCTAATAATGATTCCTTCGTGACCCGAAAATCCCCTGAAATTAGGCCCAAGAGATATACCATTTTAACAGAAAGGAAAATACAAAACAACAAATTAGAAGAAAACCCACTAATAAGTAAAAATACAATAACAAAAAAACAATAAACACCAAAATACCATTAAAAAACACTAAAGAAGAAACGAAAAGGCAAAAAACATACCTTCAACAGTCAAGGAAATTTTAAGCTATCGATTGTGATTCCCGCTTATTAAAAACACAAAGCTAACGGTAATTTAGGTAAAAATTGTAAGCTCGCAGCGCCACCTATTGAGTGATATAATATGCAAGGAAAGTTCTATTTTTTATTTAAGCCAAAGGATTAATCCCAAACCATACCTTGTTTAATTAAAAAATTGACATTACAGTAATTTTTAGAAAATTCATTTTTAATTAAATTATTAATGAGGTTGTTTGTTGCTTCAATATAGGAATTTTTATTATTGCAAACCCTTTTGATCCTGTTAACTTGTGAGAAAATTAGATTTTTGAAAATTTTAGAGTTTAGATTGGAATGGTAGTTACATAGTTTTGTTATTTTGAAGTTGAATTCGTCCCTTTTATCGTATATACCAACTATTGTTTTATCATTATCAATTTCGATTTTTAAATCCAGAAAGGTAGCCTCAAGTT